>PPOO01000952.1:183621-228855 GCA_003708545.1 Maudiozyma turicensis
AATTTAGAGGTTCAAGGGCACAAGGGTCGGGAAAAACTCACCCAATTATGAGATAATTCACTGAGAATGATGTCGATATATCAAAGGAGAAACTCTAAAATTCATATACTATTCGTAATTTTGTCAGTCAAGATCATATTCCAAAGACAATAGGTATTACAGGCAAAATGAGCATGTTCTTTAAATCGCCGATAGACATTGAAATTCTACTAGATAGTGAAGAATCAAGGAAGCATGTAGAAGTACCTACTTCAGTCAATTCAACAAACTCCAGGAAGGAGTCACTGCCACTAGTCGAGGATGGAGAGACTCTGAAAGGTATTGTAACCCTTCGTGTTAGGGAAGGGAAAAAAGTAGAACATCTTGGTGTCAAAATCTCGGTGGTGGGATCAATAGATATGCAGAAACTTGGTGGGGCACCATCTAGTTCAGCCTCGAAGAGTTCATCTGCATCTTCAAATGCATCAAATTATAGTGCTACTGACTCAAAAAAGAGACAAGTCGATCAATTTTTATATTTAAGTTATGACCTTTGCCCACCAGGGGAGTTACAACATTCTCAAAGTTTCCCGTTCGTATTTAAGGATCTAGCAAAGATGTATGAATCATATAGAGGTAAAAATGTTGATGTCTCATATTATATTAAAGTTACGGTCACAAGAAAATCTACGGATATTTCCAAAATAAAGAAGTTCTGGGTATATTTATACAATGATATATCTAAAACGCCTAATAATGTAACTATTACCAAAACTGGGACGAAGAGAATTACAAATGATATCAGTGAGGATGAAACAAACGACCCTGCCAATGAAGACACTCGATCGAAAGATGATGCAAACGATACATCGAGTAGTAACGATAATAAATCCAAAGCCGCAATTGAAGATAAGGCCAATGCTGTGGCGAAACCTGTGAAGTTAGATATCGGTATTGATAATTGTTTACACATCGAGTTTGAATATGTTAAATCACAATACACATTGAAGGATGTCATTGTAGGGAGAATATATTTCTTGTTGACAAGACTTAGAGTTAAATACATGGAATTGAGTCTGATCACAAGAGAATCCTCGGGAGTAAAACAAAACAGTGTGATAATAGATACAACTGCAATCAGATTTGAAATCATGGACGGTTCCCCTGTAAAAGGTGAAACGATACCAATCCGTTTATTCTTAGGAGGATATGATTTAATTCCGAATATGAGTTGTAACTATTTTACGGTGAAGAACTACTTAAGCCTAGTTATTATAGATGAAGATGGGAGACGTTATTTCAAACAATCCGAGATCGTGTTATACCGTACTAGATAGCGTTTTTTATAATCATATAAATATAATACAAGTAAAATAGTTCCGTAGTACCTGTTTCAAATAACATAATTCTCTTTTAGTGTTTCATATGAAGTGAAAATTGGTTGCTAGAGTAACCAAAAGGTATGCATATGCAACCTCTGCAACTGCAATTCTCGTGAAAAGTCAGTGGGTAATCCGACATTCCAAAACATATCCTTGCCCTTGCAAAAATTGTTTACTATTGTTGCATCTTTTGTTGATGTTCTCCTTCTGCAACCAACCTGCTGCTCTCTGGTTTTCTCCTCTAAGAAGCGCAGACAGCCAAAAGTCGTGGAGCGATGAAATTATTTGAAAATTTTAATGTTTTTCCTAAAACGGTAATACATAAATATAAGGTCCTGGCTATTTATTAATTTGAACTGAAACAATACTTTCTGAAAAATTTCACCGAGCTGATATATTCTTTATCTTTATTTTCTTAGTGCAAGTTGCAGGCCTTTTATTGATGATATCTTTATTTGTTATTGTTTGGATCAGAATTTACATAATTTGTTTAATCATTTTTTGTTTTTATAATCACTGTTTTGATCCTTTTTTTAAATGAGTTGATTTCTGTATCTTTTCTATAAAGTCAATTGATCAGTTAATGAAAGAACTATCTCAGTAACTGAATTATATAATACCCCATACATATAAAATATTGTTCACCAGGAGAATAGATAATGTTAGAATTGGTAGCGTTTCTGAGTCTGGCAGTGTCATTAGCTACTGGTTCATTGGCAATCTCGCTAGCTTCGTTATTTGACGAAAACAGAGCTATATTAATCATTATAGCATGTTCCTCTGTCATATACGCATTCACAGTATTAATAAGGTTGCTGTTATTCCTACCATTTAATAAATACATAGTACGAACAATGAACATTTTCTTCCAAATATTAACATTGGCATGTTCTGTGCAATATTTCAATGAAAAAACTAAGCATATACAATCTACTAAAAAGATCGATAAGCATTTAACGATTGCATTCCAAGTGGTATTACTATTCAGTCTCTTTTTCAATGGTGTGTTTACTGGTTGCGACGATTTTGTTAAAAAAACCATAAGTGAATCTGAAAGTCTGCGACAAATAGATGATGAGAAGAAAATGCAATCATTAGATGTAGAAGCATCATTAGATGACAGGTTCATTCCTCTAAAAAATTCAACCCAAACGCTGACTCCTGATATGGCAAGTGGTTTTGTCGCGCCTGAAAATAGAGCTAACTGGGTTATTAATGAATTATGTCGAATTAAGCCATCAGATGATGTATCGAATTCCTCTGTGGTAAGACATCAATTGACACCAATAAAATTCTCATATAGATCCAGGTCATCTACATCAAATAGCGTACAAAAGAAACCTTCTTTAAAATTTAAATCTCCTTCATTTTCTTTATCGTCACCATTCAAGAATAGAAATAATCAACAGAAACTAAATCAGTTGAACCATTCACCTAATAACAAGATGAATCTGAATTCGAAATACGTTACAAGGTTGTCCACCATTTCTGATCTACCTAAAAGTTTCCTAAATATGTTATCAAACGCATCTTCAACTGAAGTCAACAAATATGAAAGACCAATTTCTACGGTTATTGAACCCGTACATTTAAGAAATCAATCTTCCATGTCGCATGGGAATTATATGCAACCAACTGTTCAAATGAAATGCGAAAGAGATGCAATTGAGAGAATGGACCATACATTATTACCATCATTTTTAAATATTCCATCAGGCGTAGCAATTGATGAGACAAGTCCAAGTATTAAAACAGAAGTTACAAGACCAATATCTCCATTGATTGTACAGCACCAATCTTCCTATAAGGAACCAATTGATTTCCATAGTGAAAGTTCACAAGTTACACCCTCGATAGAACATGATGATACTCAAATATCCCATGAACACAGTTTGGACGTGATGGAGCAAACAGAACTGGCCGATATATCAGAAGTACCTGGTGAATATTTCCAGAATGACAGCTACGGTATTGAAGAACCAGTGCATGTTGAATTACCTAAAAATGTTACATTAGATATGTGGGAGAAAGATGGAGAAAAATATTTAGAAAGAGCAGAAGGGATTCAAAAGGAGAGAGTCGTTAGTAAGAATCTTTTAAGTGTGGAATTAGAAAATAGCAATAAAATCAACACCGACTATACTCCATTCTCTCCTACGTTAAAGAGAAAAAACAATTTCATATTCCCATTGAAACAAATTGACGAAAGTCCACAAATATTACAAGAACCTAAAATACCCCAAAACGATAATGTTTCAACATCTGACGCAGTTAGTGAATTGGATCAATACTTAAAAGAATTAAGTATTGCCGAAGAGGACCCGGGATATTTACTTGAAGAAAGTTTTAGAAACGATTATTCTACATCTATAATGATGGAAAACTCCTATAGAGAATTAAATGATGCTGCAAATAATCATTCTCCAACAAAATCCTTAGTGTCTATAATTAGTTCAGGGAGTGTAAAGCATCAAAAGTCATTAAGTGGTGTCAATAATTTGCTACATATGTCTACATCACATGTCAAGTCGAACTCCCAGATCAGTTTCAGATTTCCAGGTAATAATAACAATATCATATCGGCGTCGACTCAATCATCACCAATAAAATCTAATAGCTTTAAGCGATTTAGTAAAAAATTATCAATCACAAATTTAAACGATACCCATTCGCATTCGAGATCAAACGATCATCCATTTGATTTACATAACATATACCCAAGAGAGCATACCCGAGGTGGTAGTGTGGATTTTTCATATCTACATTCCCTTCAAAACCAACATTCACCTTCAAAATCAGTATCTACAGCTAATTCTGCAGCTAACTCAAGCAGAAGAAATAGTACACTGTATGAACCAACATCTAGGAATGTGAGCAGGTTATTACAAAATAGATACATGGATAATACATATCTTGTAAATTCAGAAGATATGTTTAATGTCACATTAAAACAAGGAACAGAATTATCCTTAACCCCAGCGGAGCCAACTTCTGATGAGTCCGCAATTGACTCACAGGAATCAGGACCGACTTACCCAGAGGGTCTGGTAGGAGAATATGACAGAGAAAAATGGAATACATTAAAAAATTTACATCTGATAAACTCAAACGGTGAAATTGCAAGCGAAACTGAAGTGTAGTACACACTTTTTGAGGACCAAACGTAACGATTCTTGAATGTCCATTAAATTCTTTTTGAAATGATAAAAAAATATCACGATATTAACGAATAAGTCACAACTTAGGGAATATATTTCTCATTTAACAAACTGCATATTTAATCTCATATATAACTATATACATATTCTAATTATATTAGCTATATTCATTACTGAAAAGAGTGTATGGTTCAACTGTGACACTGCATTTTCTGATTACTTGAATGTATAGAATTTGGTTCCGGATCCCAGAACACCCACACATTCTCATCGGGAAAGACTGAAAATTTTGTAAAAGTTTCAACCGAACAATGTGCACCGATGAGTTGATAGTTACTGCCACAATTTGAGATAAAAATTGTAACAAAGCCATATAAACGAATCGTCACATTCTAGAAGGTAAGTAAACCAATATTGCTAGATATCTAAACCTTTTATAAGTGGAGAAAAATGGATTCTGGTTTATTTGACGTCTTTGGAGAAGATCCAGACATTAATATTGACATTTCCGACACCGAAGAAGTTAACAATGAACAATCTCAACCAGATAACAAGAAGCGTGAGCTGTCTGATAATGAAGATGATTCTGCAAAAAAGATAAGACCTAATAAACCTGTACCTATCAAAAAGAAGAAGGAAGAACCAACTGTCCCAGTTGTCACAGATGCCTTCGAACAAGAGGCCTCAAGAGAAGTTGATGCTTCCAAGGGTTTAACAAATACAGCCACTACTCAAGTTGAAGAAGATGGGAAAGTTAAATTATCGCATCAAGTTCGTCATCAAGTCGCACTTCCTCCAAACTACAACTATAAGCCTATTGCCGAACACAAGAGAGTTAATGAAGCAAGAACATATCCATTTACATTAGATCCTTTTCAAGATACAGCCGTTTCTTGTATTGATAGAGGTGAATCTGTTTTAGTTTCTGCGCACACCTCTGCTGGTAAGACAGTCGTTGCAGAATATGCAATTGCACAGTCCTTGAGAGACAAACAAAGAGTTATTTATACCTCACCTATCAAAGCACTATCCAATCAAAAATACAGAGAATTGTTAGCTGAATTTGGTGATGTCGGTTTAATGACTGGTGAAATTACCATCAATCCAGATGCCGGTTGTTTAGTCATGACTACAGAAATTTTGAGAAGTATGTTATACAGAGGTAGTGAGGTTATGAGAGAAGTGGCATGGGTTATTTTCGATGAAGTTCATTATATGAGAGACAAAGAGCGTGGTGTTGTTTGGGAAGAAACTATCATTCTGTTACCAGACAAGGTCAGATATGTTTTCTTATCTGCTACTATTCCAAACGCTATGGAATTTGCTGAGTGGATTTGTAAGATTCATTCTCAACCTTGTCATATTGTATACACTAATTTCCGTCCGACTCCATTGCAACATTATCTATTCCCAGCACATGGTGATGGTATATATTTGGTTGTCGATGAAAAAAGTACATTTAGAGAAGAAAACTTCCAAAAAGCAATGGCTTCTATAAGTAATCAAACTGGTGATGACTCTGGTTCTACCAACTCTAGAGGTAAGAAGGGTCAAACCTTTAAAGGTGGTGCCGCCAAGGGTGATGCTAAGGGTGATATTTACAAAATCGTTAAGATGATTTGGAAAAAGAAGTATAATCCTGTTATTGTTTTCTCCTTTAGTAAACGTGACTGTGAAGAATTAGCGTTAAAAATGTCTAAATTGGATTTCAACTCGGATGACGAAAAGGATGCTTTAACAAAGATTTTCAATAATGCCATTGCATTATTACCTGAGACTGATAGGGAATTACCTCAAATTAAGCATATTTTACCACTTTTAAGAAGAGGTATTGGTATCCATCATTCCGGTTTACTACCTATTTTGAAAGAAGTTATTGAAATTCTGTTCCAAGAAGGTTTCTTGAAGGTCTTATTTGCTACAGAAACATTCTCCATTGGTTTGAATATGCCTGCGAAGACTGTTGTTTTCACATCTGTCAGAAAATGGGATGGTCAGCAATTCCGTTGGGTGTCTGGTGGTGAATATATTCAAATGTCTGGTCGTGCAGGTCGTCGTGGTTTAGATGATCGTGGTATTGTTATTATGATGATTGATGAAAAGATGGAGCCTCAGGTTGCTAAAGGTATGGTCAAGGGTCAAGCTGATAGACTTGATTCTGCTTTCCATTTAGGTTACAATATGATTCTAAACTTAATGAGAGTTGAAGGTATTTCCCCAGAGTTTATGTTGGAGCACTCGTTCTATCAATTCCAAAATATTGTTTCAGTTCCAATTATGGAAAAGAAATTACTTGAAAACGGTAAAGAAGAAAGTGATATTGTCATAGAGGACGAAACTAATGTTAAGGAATATTACGAAGTAAGACAAACTTTGGGTGGTTATAATGACGATGTTAAAAAAATTATCACACATCCGGCAAACTCATTGAGTTTCTTGCAACCAGGTAGATTAATTAAGATTAATATTGATGGTAAGGCCGATTACGGCTGGGGTGCTGTTATAGATTTTGCTAAAAGAATTAATAGACGTAACCCAACTGAAGAATACAGTGATCATGAATCATATTTCGTAAATGTTGTGGTGAACACTATGTATGCAGATTCTCCAATTAACTTAGTTAAGCCATTCAATCCGGTGTTCCCAGAGGGTATTCGTCCAGCCCAAGAAGGTGAAAAATCAATTTGCGCCATTATTCCAATCACCTTGAATTCAATTGAAGCTATTGGTAACCTACGTCTTTTCATGCCAAAGGATATTAGAGCCAGTGGACAAAAGGAAACCGTTGGTAAATCTCTGAGGGAAGTTAAACGTAGATTCCCAGATGGTATTCCATTGATTGATCCTATCAAGAATATGAAGATTGAGGATGATGATTTCAAGACACTATTAAGAAAGATCCAAGTTTTGGAAGATAAACTAACGAATAATCCATTGACCAATTCTATTAAACTTGAAGAATTGTACAATAAATATAGTAAAAAGCATGCACTTCAAGAGGATATGAGAAAATTAAAGCACAAAATTAATGAATCTCAATCCGTAATTCAACTTGATGATTTACGTCGTAGAAAAAGAGTTTTAAGAAGATTAGGTTTTTCCACTCCAAATGATATTATTGAATTAAAGGGTAGAGTTGCGTGTGAAATTTCAAGTGGTGATGAATTATTATTAACTGAATTAATCTTTAATGGTAACTTCAACGAATTGAAACCAGAGCAAGCAGCAGCTCTGTTGTCTTGTTTTGCATTCCAAGAACGTTGTAAGGAAGCCCCAAGATTAAAGCCAGAATTAGCTGAACCATTAAAGAATATGAGGGAAATTGCATCTAAAATTGCAAAAATCATGAAGGATTCCAAGATCGAAGTTGTTGAAAAGGATTACGTTGAAAGTTTCAGACATGAATTGATGGAAGTTGTATATGAATGGTGTAAAGGTGCCACATTTACACAAATTTGTAAAATGACCGATGTCTATGAAGGTTCTTTGATCAGAATGTTCAAGAGACTAGAAGAATTAGTTAAGGAATTGGTGGATGTCGCCAACACTATTGGTAATACAGCATTAAAGGAAAAGATGGAAACTATTGTTAAGATGATTCATAGAGATATTGTTTCTGCAGGTTCTTTATACTTGTGATGATAATGTAATTTGATTTTATATATGTGACAATGTAATTTTAATTGGTGTAGGTATATACTTTGTAAAATATAAATTAATTCGATTTTATTAAATGCAGAAGTACCCTGGGAAAAACTTTATTAGGTAGCACTGAATACTGCAATTTTTTATGTTTGTTTCGCCTTTGCTATATTTTTGAAAATTGTTTCTGTCAATCATAAGGTGAAATTCCCTAAAACATATAAAAATTGTGATTAGAAGAATAGTCATTCCTGAATACCGGATTGGGTATCAAAAATAGTATATACACAAAATAAGTTCACTAAGATAGGATGAACAATGAATTGGATCTTCCTGCAAGTAGATTAGGTTCTCTTTATAGAGACTTCAGAGACCTGAAAGATCTTAACCCCGAAGGGTACCAAGCAAACATCAACACATGGAAGAAATATTTTATCAAGCATATATTAAATGATAAGCATACCTTATCAGTAGAATGTGGTAAAAAGCTGTTGCATAAATTGTCCATCGACATATATGGAGAGCCAAAAAGTATTGATGTTGCCCTAGACAGTTTTATTGCAGAAAACATCTTAATTCCATCTGAAACATTCTTTGATACCAACAAGGCCAACGTTGATGGCAACAGTCCCAGTAATGTTAATCTATTAACCAAGTTGTTTGGTTTACTTGGATTAGAAAATAAGAAGGGATATACAACAAGATCTACAACCGATAGGGATACCTATTTAAAAGATGTGGATCTAATTATTAAGGGAACTGTCGAGGCAGCGATACCGGAAATAACAGCAAATATTCAAAGTAACATTATTAATGGGGCTTCTGAACCATCTGATTTTGTGCTCAGTCGAAAATTATTCCTAATCAAGTCAGGAATCAGTGAAAAATGGAATAACAAATTGAGTCAAGATATTATTGTATTCTATCTTCAATATTATTCCAAAGTGATTGTAAGTAATGGCGAGACAATAAAAGTATGCCAAACCTCATCAGAAGCAGCAGATAAAATAGCAACAGCATCCATCACAGAAGTAGATGACGCAATTGTCGACATTAAAGGTACTTTATTATTGCTCAATAGGCAAACCAAAAAGCTAGAAGATGACATTACCGGAATCGAAAATAAATTACATTCGAAGGTGTTCAAGTCTTTGTCGAATAAGGCTCAAAAGGATTTAATAAGGAACAAAATATTGTCTCAACGTTACCTAGAAAAATTATATGGGAATCAGAACAATCTTAATGATATGTTGCACCAAATAAATGTATCAGTATCTAATAGGACTATGTTTGATACACTGCAAAAATCACACGAGGCCATAAAATCAATTAATACATACATTGAGTCTGTTGAAAAAGTTACAGAGTTGTTGGATAGCATAGACTCCGAGAACGAGAAGGCTACTGAATTAAATGACTTGTTATCCAATTCAAGCGACGCCACAAATGAGATTGCAGATGACGTTATTGACAATGAATTAGCTGAACTTGAACAGGAGATGGCTTCTGAAGATAAGAAGACTGCAATTCCAGTTGAGGTTACTGTATCACCTGAAGACGATTCCGAGTTACTGAAACGTTTAAAGGAAATCAAGATTGGTGAAACGGATAGCAAAACAACAAAAGAGAATGAAACTATCGAGAGGAAGGAAAAGATCGCACAACCGGCTACATGATTCGTATCTCATTGAGATGATTGAACCAGTAACACTTATTTCACAACTGTTATGTATTGATTTACACATATTTTAGTCACATAATTAAGTTATACCTTATATGTATATATTTTTATATATTGAACAATAATGTTATGGCATTAAACTATCAATATATATTGATATCCCTATTAAGTAATTTTATTAGAGATATTATTTGTCGTCGTCATTTTTTTCTAGAGAGACATTGTTACCATTATATGTATTTTTTTCCTTATCGTCGTTAGTATCATCTGAGTTAACTAGTTGGTAAACATTTGGAGTCACGGATCTAGAATTCAAATTTGTTTCTGGTTGTTCTCTATTAACCTGAGAGTTATTGTTGTTATTACTTGAGAAACGAGATGATGATCTTGAATTATTGTATTCTGTTTGATATTCTGGTGATCTATATGACATTGAAGTTTCTTCGTTCTGTGACTGCTGGGCACCACCTAACCATGATGAAAACCCTGTGTAAACTCTATTGAATAACCCTGGTTGTTGTACTTGTGCAACTTTAACATTTTTGTTAGCTATATTTAATGGTTGCAAAATCAATGCACTTCTGGGAGTCAACTCCAGTTGTTCCAGGGTCTTCATTTCATCTGATTCTGAGAATGTCATACGTGGAATACTTCTATGGAATACTTCTATGGAATACATAAGGGTGGTCCCCATCAGTTCTATTTACATCGACCCAAGTTCTAACTTCATTCAATATATCATCTGATTTGAAACTGCGCGTTAAAGTCTCACTATTCGTTAATTTGATTTGAAGTACACAATTTTTTGTATGCAATCTCTTTGGATCCTTGATATTATCACGTACTTCTACTGGCTCGGCTTCTGTTACATATGTAGTTGACTGTGCTGCTCTTCTTTCTTCTTTATCAGCTTCTAACAATTTCAGGATACGATCACGTTCTTCTTTTTCTGCTTTCCTTTCCCTCAACACTTCGTCATGATACACCTGTTGTGTAGTCTCTTGTACTTGCTCTCTGAATGTCTCCGCTGAGTCTGGTTTATAATTAGTTGTCTTACCTTGTGCATTCTTTTGTTCTCCCTTTGGTTCGGGTTTTGTATTTAGATTTACATGTAATGATTGTATCAATTTATCCCAAAGGCCATCATTTGGTTCTCCTTGTAAAATTGCATTAATTTTACCATTAAAAACAAGATATACACTTG
The DNA here is from genome assembly GCA_003708545.1 of Maudiozyma turicensis. NCBI lineage: Eukaryota > Fungi > Ascomycota > Saccharomycetes > Saccharomycetales > Saccharomycetaceae > Maudiozyma > Maudiozyma turicensis. Next base: position 194,668 of record PPOO01000952.1, read on the forward strand.
GAACAACGACATTTGGGAATACTTGTTCAAAATATTGAAATTGTGTGGAATCCTTAGTCAGTTTCAACCAAACAGCAGCATTTTGTAAAAGGGACACATTTTCATCATTTGCATGAAACCATTGATTTAACCATTGGTCTGATTCATGAGCAGTATCGTTATTATAGACAACTAGAGTCTTATTACTCTTAAGCGATTCAGTGACTGCATTTTCTACAGATTCTAGAAAAAGATTTGATATCATGTGAAATTTTAGAGATTGAGTAAGTTGAGGATAAATTCTTGCAGATTTAATAGAATGACTTATATTTGGAGAGAGGGGAATAGCAAATTATAAGCTATAGTTGTAGATAAACTAGTAATTTTGTAGTGTTTAAGTAACAAATAAATGTTTTCCAAACTTTGACAAAGTCCCCTTGCCTTACCCCTCGTTATATTGTTTATAAAATTGTCAATGGACATACCGCTTTCTAAGTTTATTATCTCTGCTGTGCGTGTTAAGAAGTGTGGTGATCACGCTGTCAAATTGTAATCATTTTAGCAAGACAATGAATGACACAATGCACAAAAGAACAAGATGATTATTTACTAATGATATACATTGAACCGTTACCTAAGCAAGAGAATACGTAGCGTAGAATAAATGAAGTAGCATAAGGGATTCGGGTCAATCGGATAAGAACAAATGCATTTTTAAAAGAAAAGAAATCAGATAGGAGCGAAAGACTAAATTCGATGTTTTTGGTATCTTCATTTTGAATACAATCAGTTGAACTATGCACTGTTGTAAATATATCATCACTTAAAATATCTTTTCTTAATAAATTCACATATGTACAATATAACTTGTTCTATGAAATGCTTAAAAACATTCAATGAACCTAGGCATATTGCACATTACAACTTCTGTTGAATGTGCTCGATGCACGATTGCCCTTAGTCTAATCCAGTGTATGACTACAACCATCTCTACATCATATCTCAAAATTGAAGCTAAAATTTCGGTACATGACAAACAATTTTATATGTCAAGAGAGTTTCCAGTTTGTTTATATACGAATTGTCCCTGCGCGCCCAAAGAAAATTCTGCTGAAAATTTTCACTCTGCGCCTTTTGGTTACACGGCAAGCCCCGCACAGAAAGTGAAAGCTACGTTACAAACTCCATGAAAAATTCAGTTAGGGCTTAAACCCGTTTCTATAAAAGTTGTATATATGTACAGGCTGTGACTTAGGATAGTCAGTTGATGAAGATGGGTGGAGGTACCAGCTTCATTCCTGATTGTATGCGTACATGTTGTTGTTGTCCTTGAAAATGTACTTGTCTCTCAGTAGCACAGCCATAGCTGCGCTGAATTCACCAACACTGAAATCCTTCACTTGTATTCTGACATCTGTTATCAACTTTGGTTCCTCGTATTTGATTCCGGATGCCTTCAACGTCCGTACAATTGCTGCCCTTAACAACTCTTGTTTCCAATAGGAACCCAGACCCTCTTTATGGACTGTGTTTTTATTTCCTGTTCTTTTAGAAATTCCTGTCTTGGACTTTTGATGGGCGTTGCCTATTGACCCAGAGACAATCTTACCCATTGGTATAACTATTGTACCAAATTCAATTTTATCCATATTAGGATGGTAATCCAAGTTTATTCTAACATTCGATCCTTCTTTGATCATTATATTAGCTGACACGAATGACTTCAAGACAGCCTGTAATATCTTCTTGTCCAAGTTTGTCAAAGTAAATAATTCATTAAAGGATAACTCATCCCTCTCATTAAATTCTTGCAGAACACAAGCCTGGTATAGAGTTATATCAAGCGATAAGGATGTTTCAGATCCAGGCACCTTAAATGGAGAGTCTACCTGACATCGTTGTAATTGATATACAGGAACGAGTCTCTTCAATGTACCATTCTTTGTATGCTCTGCGTAATCATTTTTCACAGCTTCCCATTTTGCAGCAACTTCGTCGGGTAGTTTGAAATCTTTATAATCATTTTGTGATAGAGAGTCATAATACTTATTCCTCTGTAATATTAATGCATTACATTCTCTTACTTCATCTTCGTAGAAAAATTTATTGTAATCAGGTTTACCTAGATTATATGAACCTACGACACTTTCGTAGAGCTTATTTAATTCAGTCATATCTTCAGAGGAACCATAATCTTTCGCTAATTGTTTAACCAATTTCAATGGTAAAGAGTGTTTAACGGTTAATAATTTTGAAAATTCCTCATAATTCTTAATCAACTGTCTAAAATAAAAATCAAGCATAAGTCTAGGCAAATAAGATCCAAATCCATACCTCCTAGGCATCTGAACCATTTGTTCTCTTGAACATAAACTAAAATACGGTATTTCCGGATCAATTTTGACCTTTAAGTCGTTCCTTGTAAGTGTTCTAATATCTTTACCACCGTCACAAGATTTGAAGATTATCTTAATCATGTTCGCAATTTCCTTCTCGAACCTTTCCATAAATAGATCGATCATGGATAAATTATTCCTCGATAAGAAATCATTAACTACTTCATTGACCAATTCTTCCTCCCTTTTTCCAACGAAAAATCCTTGTACTTTTAGCACACCAGAGAAAAATTTGTCCGTGTCCTTGTTTTCATAAAGACCATCAAGATAATTAGTAATAACTCTTTTCTCTTCTATAGTAAAATCTTTTTCATTGATTTCACCATACCACATATCGAACTCAAACAGACGTAAATATTTTTCAACAAATTTTCTCTTCTTTTTGAAACTGTAGGGTTCACTCATACTTTTCTTAAAGATAATTTCAAATAATCTACTTTTTAAGAATATTGAGCTCGTAATTGCCTGACAAATCGTTTCTCTAGTCAGATCTTCAAATTCTGATCCCAATCTCCATTCTGCATCTTTATGACTTTTTAAAGCTGTAGACAATCTATATTTACGATCATCTATAGGATATGCCTGTTCGATATTAGGTTCTGAATAATATTGTACTATATTCTCAATAAATAATTTTTCCATGTCTATACCTAACGGTAACTTAATTAAATGACGCCAAAAATCAGCATCAGTACTTCTAAGTAACTTATGAGGACCAGCTTCTTCAATGTTCTCACACATTCTCCTTGTGTTAAGGAAATCATGGACAAAAACTTCGATTCGATCCTTATATGTCTCTACTAATGTCCTGAAAAATAAACTATGCATCATTACATCTCCAGTTATCCTGGACTCATTACCTAAGATAACTTTTGGGTAACTATCGATAAAATAATCAAACATGAATCTTATAATATCCATAACTTTCACAAAATCGTAATAGCAAAAGATCCAAAATTTATAATAACAAATTTCAAATCGATCATCACCAGAGAATCCAATTGCTCTTTTCTCTTTAGCTATTGTTTCATATCTTTTAAACATAACTCGGCATAGTCCCTCATACCGGTAAACAAGATAACTCCAAACATCCGACACGACTTTACTTTGATTTACAAGTTTGACTCTTTTGTGCTCCCTATCATAATTATCGTCATCATATTCTTCTTCAGTTTGTTTAATCTTTTCTGTTGTCAACTCGTTCTGAATCTTTAATATCGTATATCTGATATATCCTGAATTTTCCATATCTAATGCCCGTTCCAGAGGAGCTTCATATTTAATATCAAAATTCTCATATATAAGTTGATACTCTTTAACTCTCTGTTCTAACGAATCAAAACATTTCATAAGCATTTTAAAATTACGATAATGAGTTGCATTCTCACTGGATTTCAATTGTTCATAACTTTTGCCATCAAATGAATTTGGTAAAAGACGCGGATCATAATACTTCACTGTAAAGCCAAAGGTATCCATAACTGATTAGATACTCTTGATAAACTTACAACGCTAATCTTATTCGATGAAACAAGTACCAAATCAATAGAAACTATTTGAACAATATCTCGGTTAGTTTTCTTTTAGATAACGTAATTATTGTATGACACATCACGGTACTACTGTCTAGCGTGCTTCCCTGCTCATCGCCTCCAAGAGAGTATATTTAGTTAGAGACGCAGAAAATTTATATAGCGATGCCCTATTTGGACAGACAGACTATATCAATATCATATAAACTAATCAATGAAAACGACACTGAAGGAAGATGACAATCGATCATAAGTTGCAATTAGTATATTTAATTGACTGGTATTCAACCAGGCTTGTCATTGAACAAGTTATACAAATTCTTTTATCTCTCTATATATACGCGATATTTATAATCTCGCATTCAATTGTCCCCATCACGTATCTAAATCGTCTTGTAAATAATACAGCATATCGTCGCATCTACGTGACTTGAATTTTCTACTGGCCCTATCTACACTTCTGTATTTAAATCTATCACCCAGTATAGAATATTGTAATGCCTCTTCATCGTTAATAGGTACCTCAAATCCAAATACTGTACCTCTCTTCGGTATAATTTTGATGTTATCAACCAATCGTCCCCTTGTTACCATTATAAACGATTTCTGACTATCCCAAATCACTATACCCTGGATACCTACCATGTTTTTATTTTTACTTTTCACGACTTTCAATAAAGAGCCATTATAATCAGCCATTGAAAGTTTCATCAACGAATTTGGTCCATTGATATGTGGTCTCTCTCCAACAGGTACTGGTTCAGCCACACCTAGAACATCCTTTATATAACCCAACCAGAATTCCTCATACATTGGTACAAATGATTCGTAATCTGGTAACTTTTTCAATACATCCTTCTGTTTCTGTTGTAAAACTGCATATAATTGTTCACGTGTAGTTATCTTAGGGTCCCTTGCAACTATTCGAGCTTTCTTAGATGCAATCTTACAGTCACAAATATATTGTTTCAATGAATTTTTTGAACGTTTCATTGTCCTTCTATAATTTGGATGACTTTTATTTAATGTTCTTCTCTCATAGGAAAAGAATGACTTAATTCTCATTGGGTTTTTACTTTTCCTCAACTTCTTAACTTGACCACCATCTGTTGGTGTCAGAAGCACAGTTGATACTAATCTATTGTCATGGATCGGTTTGCTTGGATTATTGAAATTCTTTGTGAATAAACATTGTTTAATGAAAGACTGTGTGGCCTCATCCATTGCTAAAAAAATGTATATGCCTAGATATCTAAGATCAATATAATATAACACGTACTGATGTTGTATCGATAATCAGTTTTTCTGGTTTACTGCTCCTGAACCTCTTTAAATATCTTGATCTATTGAAACATCGTCGTCATTACTTTGCTAGTGTATATATATGCTGAGTGAAAAATTGTTCGCACTGTGAATATTATTTATTGCGGTGAAAGCATTGTCACAACAGAATGACAGAGGCAGATAGATATCAAACACAGCTGATCTGGTGTATTACATTAGATATATAATGAAGCTTAGAGAGGTATTGAGATACGAAGTCAGTTTAGATTCCTATAAATATGTTTAAATTATGTCGTTCCTCGAAATATATTAACAAAACATGGCGTAGTCCGCTACGATATGTATCAACAAAGACACCATTTGATATAGATGAGTCCGACGATAAATACAAGGATTTCAATACGATGTATTCGGAAATGTTTACTCCGCCAGATGAAAGGACAACTACTAGGAAAGATCACTTATCTGATGTAAGTGGAACTTCCGAATCAGATGATTTGAATAAGGATCTTCAAGATTTATTTCAAGTTGATCATACTCCCTTATCTGGGTCAGAATTACAAGATAGAGTTAAGTCTACTGGGAGATTCGTTATTCGTAGTTTATCACACAATCCATATTATAATCTAGCATTAGAGGACTATTTATTTAGAAACGCACCTGTCTCCAAGGAAGTAACTAACAAAATATATCCAAATCACCGATTATTATTCTACATAAATAACAAGTGTGCAGTAATCGGTAAAAATCAAATTATATGGCAAGAATTGTATTTGCCTGAACTGAAGAGACAAGGATACGAAGTGTTGAGAAGATTATCTGGTGGAGGTACGGTGATTCATGATTTAGGTAACGTTAACTATTCTTTCATTACTTCCAGGAATGAATTTCACTCAAATTTCTTCAATGAATTGGTAGTTAAATGGTTATTATCGTATGATAATACCTTACCAGTTACCATGAACAAAAGAAGCGATATATTGTATGATGATAAGAAATGTAGTGGTAGTGCGTTTAAAATTGCGCAAGGTAAGGCATACCATCATGGGACAATGCTTGTCAAATCACAATTAAGCAAATTTCATGGATTGTTGAAACCGAAGGATATCCCAGGTATTCATTGGGATAGTGCAAGTGTCGATAGTGTTCGTTCTAATATATCTAATATTCCTCTACCATCTACGGACGAATTCATAAATATTTGTTCAGATGGCTTCCAAAATGACTTCCGGGGTGGTAATACTTCTGAGATCCCAATATATTACTGTGATGAAACCAATAGTGTCAATGATGAAATAGTCACCACAATGAATACTTTAAATAGTGACAAATGGAGATATTTCAGTGGTCCTAAATTCAAAGTTGAATTCAAGGAGAAAAACATTTCAATTTCATGCGAGAAAGGTGTCATAACTGACAGTTCTATTGCAGGTTTAATTGGAAAGGATTTCAAGACAACGTTAGAAGATAAGGACTTTTTCTCTAATAAAATATATAATAAGCAGTTTTAAAAATTCAAATATATGTAAATAGTAATAACAAGTCATTTATGATTCATCTAGATTTTTTTTTCAGTTTGATATGAGAAGATTGTAGTATATATATAGATGTATATAGACAAATGATAATTTCATTAAGTCATATATTTATAATAGAGAGAAAAAAAAAAAGAATATGCTAAGTGGATTGATGACATCGATATTAAAGGAATAGGTCGTAAAAGATGTATAAACTACGTCTCCAAGATGTTGTCATCGTATGATATGTGTAGTTTTTCAATGATAAAATTAACGAGTCTTAATTTCAAAAGTTGGATTAGAACCATCACCGTAATCTTTAATCCCGCTGTCATCCTTATGATCAGCTTCTCTTAATGCGTCTGTAAATTCTGTTAAATCCCAAGCAGAACCTTGCTCTTCATTAGCACCGACAGAATACAAACTTTCTGTATCATTAGTAGCAGCGTTATCTTCATCGATAAGAATACTACCATTACTAGATAATTTTTGTATGATTTCACGACCTGTTGGTTTCCTCTTTTCATTTAATTTCTTTTCTGCATTAATCTTCGCGATGACGTGACTTTTCTTCCATTCTGCAAAATTTTCAATTGTAATTGGTGTCAATTTGGTTTTATCTAAGTAACCTCTTTCAGTTTCGATGAATTCTTCTAAAGTAATCTTTGGTTGATTATCTAATGCTTCCTTCTCTAATCTTCTTTGTTCTTTAGTCTTTAATTCGAAACCTTCTGGTAAAGAATGTTTATACATACATTTATCACCATTATTTGGACAAATCCAAAACCAACCATATTTACCATTCTCAACAGCTTCGATGAAATATTTACAAACTTTATCCGTCGTAGTCTTTGGATTACCATGTTTTGACAAGATAACTTTCCTCAATTTTTCTTCATCCCAATTATCCATTGTATCTTGTTCTTTCTCTTGTCTAGCATCCTGATAAAGATCCTTCTTTTCCACTCTTCTGCCGACGTTCAAATCATGTGAGAATTTACATTTGGAACCCTTATTACAATTCCCCATCTTGAACAACGCACAAACAACGGTTTTTGGATCCACACCAGCACGAACTCTTTGATCAGCGACATTATTGAACAACAATCTACGCTCAGCCTCCTGTGCTTCCCTCATGAACTTCTCCTCAGCCTTCCTACGTCTCATCTCCTCCTTCGCTGGATCCGCACCTTGTTGTTCCACTTGTTTGATATACCTTTGAACTTTAGTGGATCTATTCTTGTTCTTCATACCGAATGTCTTGTCGACATTGTCCTTCTTCTTGCCTTGTTGCTGTTGCTTATTTCTCTTTGGTGGCATCTTTGCGTATCTGAGGTTCCCTGGATTATATTATTCTACTTGTAGTACTGGCGGGTACAGTTACTTATATGTGGCTCGACATGAGTTGTACTTTAAAGTGTCTCTGTAATAGCCACTACCTAGCAGTTACGCATCATATTGTTGAGAGGTCATCCTGACTGAAAAAAAAAGATGAAAAAACTGGAAAGTCGAAGATTTGGCGATGGGGAAGAAGTCGCAGGATATAAAATTTGAAGACTGTGTCGTAGGAAGTGATGTAGAATTCCAACTTGGTAGCAATCTGTCAACATTTGAGCCTGTAATCATTGCTATATTCACGGTACAACTGAGTATCATCATCGTCAATACAAGCCACACCATGGACTAACCATATCTATTTCCAGTGGATGCTGTCCCCTGTTGCTGCTACCTAATGGTACCCAGCTGTCACAGTGTGCAGTAACAAAGAATCGAATTCCAGTTGCGCGTCGCCGTGTGAAGTGAAGTGAAGTGAAGTTGGGGAGGCAGCGATCAGGGTGTCTGCTTGATTGATCAGCATTTGGCAAGTCTCTGTTTCAGATATAACAGGAAGGAGGGAATTTGGGGTGGAGGTTACTATAAATAAGACTGGATTAGTGTCACATTGGGTAAGGAGCGCCAGACCTATTGTGTACAAATTTATTATGCTGTGTCAGACGAATAGACTCATAGTTCGCTGCGGTCGTCATCATGGTGGATGGATAAACAGATTCGTTCACAGATCGTTCATTAACAACCGTACCACAAGACAATTCCATTACTCTAGCGCCGCTTCTTCTTCTAGATTTGCTAACAGATTGCTTTTCAATAATAAGAGACAGCTGAATAAAGATCTAGGTTGGGTTCTCTTAGGCGGATCTAGTCTTTTATACCTATTATATTCCTGGTTATACAAATCTGGTCCAATATCACTGGATTCCATTGATGGGATTAAGCATTATTCAACTAAAGTCAACAATAAGAGCGATTCCATTACATTATTAACAGATGAAGAAATTAATAAGAAATTACGTGGATTGGAACAAAGTTATATAGTTAACAGAAATAAAGGGATACAAAGATACGATATTTCTCAACTACCTTCGAATAATTCAATTGAGGATAACCACATCGAACAAGTAATTACCATCCCAACCTCAAACACCTCCGAAGATGATCTATATTTCTTCGGAATCTTTGATGGTCACAGTGGTCCTTTCACTTCCACTAAATTATCTAAGGACATGGTCAGATACGTCGCTAAACAATTATCCCCATTCTATGCAACCGACAAGAAACATAATAGTGGTTCTTCAGAAGAAGTGGACCATGCTATTAGTAATGCTTTTGTTCAACTAGATCATGATATTGTACAACAATCCTTCAAACAATTGTTTAAAGAACCTACTCAAGAGAATATGATTAATGTATTACCTGCAATTTCAGGTTCGTGTGCATTACTATCATTATACAATTCCAAGGATAATACTTTGAAAGTGGCCGTAACAGGTGATTCGCGGACTTTGATTGGTGGTATCGATGTAAACAATCAATGGTTCGTACAAGCTTTATCCATTGATCAAACTGGTGATAATATGGATGAAGTATCAAGAATTCAAAAGGAACACCCAGGGGAACCGAATGCAGTACGCAGAGGTAGAGTCCTTGGCTGTTTACAACCTAGTCGGGCCTTCGGTGATTATCGGTATAAATTGAAAGATGTAGATGGTCAAAAATTAACCGATTTACCAGATTATGTTAAAGTATATTTCAGAAGCGAACCAAGAGATTTATTGACTCCACCATACGTTACCGCTAAACCAGAAATCACAACTACTGATATAAAATCCAATATTAAATTCATGGTAATGGGTTCAGATGGGTTGTTCGAATTACTAACAAATGAGGAAATCGTCGGGTTAGTAGCAAAATGGCAAGAACAATATATGTTAGGGAAACCGAAGAAACAATTATCTGCAACATTACCATTAGTAAAGGATATCACCGAGGATAAATCTTCACAAAGAGCTGCATTTAGATATAAGAAAGCTGAAAATTCCAATACTACAAATTATTTGTTAGAAGATTCTAATGTAGCCACACACTTGATAAGGAACGCGTTGAGTGCAGGTGGTCAGAAACAATACGTTTCCACATTAGCAAGTATCCCGTCACCAATGAGCAGAAAGTACAGAGATGACTTAACAGTCACAGTGGCATTCTTTGGGGAATCGGAAAAGAAAGACGGATCACTAGAGATTAATAACGACGCTACTACTCCACCAAAGCCTAAATTGTAACCAACATATATAAAATACATACACATCACACAAATAAACATCTGATATCATAACCACCTGCCCCGTCTCAGGTGCAAGCAAGCACTAGTCTGTATTGTCCTTAAACAAACATCAGTAGATAAACAGAGCACCGCCATGTCTAAACGACTTTCTGTATACGGCACATCGCCCTATCTCATTCCCTATTGTATGTATGTTTATATATTTTTTACGGATATTGTAGGAAGAAAAAATAAAAATAATCAATGGAAGGGTCACAATTTCAGAGAACAATCTGATTAATCCCCATTAGTACAACAGGGATAGAAGGTCAGATACACCTATACATTAAAGTGAAACGCATATATAGATACAAAATACCATATTATATTGCAAATTTCTAACCATATATATACATAACAAATAGAATCCAGAGAAATAGTGTACATGATGAGTAATCCAATAACATCCATCAAATTAGTTTTATTAGGCGAAGCAGCAGTAGGGAAATCTTCCATTGTATTGAGATTTGTTTCTAATGATTTCTCAGAGAACAAAGAGCCAACTATCGGTGCAGCTTTCTTGACTCAAAGAGTTAATATTAATGATCATACAGTCAAGTTTGAAATATGGGATACCGCTGGGCAGGAAAGATTTGCCTCTTTGGCTCCAATGTATTATAGAAATGCTCAGGCTGCATTAGTAGTGTATGACGTTACAAAGCCACAATCTTTCATAAAAGCACGTCATTGGGTCAAAGAATTACACGAACAAGCTAGCAAGAATATTATAATTGCTTTAGTAGGGAACAAAATAGATATACTTGAAGATAATGAGAATGAAAGGAAAGTCGCGAGAGAAGAAGCTGAGAAATTGGCCGAAGAAGAAGGCCTACTATTTTTTGAGACAAGTGCTAAGACAGGAACAAATATTAGTGAAGTCTTTTTGGGAATTGGTGAAAAGATTCCATTAAAGGGTCTGGAAGATGAACATAATAATAACGGCTTAAACGTTACAGAGGATCAAAGAATAAATTTAGCCAATACTGCTAATGCGAGTGAAAATGCATCTGCATGTAGTTGTTAGGTTTTAAGAGTATATTAACAACAAATTTAAATAAATATATATATATATATATTATACATAACAATATATAATAAAGAAATAAAAAAAATAATCAAACATCATGTTACACATGGTGATGTTGTATTGTTCAATCGTCGTTGTTACCTGGATCGCCTTGAATAGTGATCAATTTCATCAAGTCGTCTATCTTCAACGCTAGTGCATCCATATCATCACGTTGACTTTGTATCAGTTTCTTCAAGGCCGATATGGATTCTTCTTCCTTTGGAACACTGTTTTCTATTTCGTCGTACCACTTCTTATTAACTAGGAACTTTTGATCCCTTTGTTCCTCATTGCCTTGAGCAATTGCCATCTCTCTATTCTTATGCATTGTCGCCTCAATAGATTTTTGGGTCCCCATGCCTCTTAGAATATTTGCATTAGCTTCAACATATCCATCAGTCAAATCCCAGATGGTGTCCTTTTTGTTTGCATCATCAGGTAAACCCCATAATCTGTTGTAGTTAATTCTACCGGCTGTTCTAACTTCCCATAACGAGGTCACAATTAACAGGGGACTATATAAAATAGTCATAAGTATGGTCATAATAGTTTGTTTGGTACTGTCAGACTGACCTTTCAACAAAATAAAAAATATTAGTTCAACTAAATTAAATGGTGGGACAAATACATCTTCATCAGGTGCTCTTATGAATCTTAGAGTCTTTTGTGACATTAAGCACATGTATTCTGTGTCTGCATCATCTACTACAGTTTGATAGGCGTTCGAAAAGAATGCAATTAGGATATTTAACAAGATGACAGAAATGATAAAGGAGTAACAATAGAATAAAATAGTTGCATAAGGTGAAGCAAAATTCTCAAATAAGGAGAAGTCACCAGAACCGATAATTGTTGCCAGTAAATTGTTAATTACTAAATTGGTGACATCCAGCTCACCATCAGATAGATCCAAACCGATAAACCCTTGAAGGAAACCAATTATGAATAATATTAATAGAAAGAAGAAAATTATTGATTCTCTCATCATATGTTTCACAACAACCAATGTAATACCAATAAATTTCTGCGACTCTAAATAAAGTAGCAAACGAGACCACACCAGTGGACCAGCACATGCCATTAATCTATAAGCAATTGTACCGTAATTCTCATTAGAATTGAAAACCCCAATAAATCTTAAAATCAATGAAATGGTAACTAAAATATATAGTGTGCCATTTAAACATGTCCAAAATTGAAGATATGCCAAACCAATGTAATAAAACTTTGCAATTTCATCAATTACATAACCTAGCGTAAACAAAATGAAAAATATTTCGGTTTTACTTGGGTTGATATTATCAATTATCAATTTCTCATTTAAAATTGTCGAATATAAGAATAAATAAATGACAGAAAATAAAATTTGTAAGAAATTCTGATACTTTGGTGTCTTAATCCTTTGTGGTGTAAAGTGATCCAAGTATGAGGTATGTGGGACGATTTCTTCAGCAATGAATTTATTTGGATTATCTGGTGATTGAATGATCCATCCGTCCCATAACCAAGATAGACATCTCTGATACCCACTTGCTCCAACCGCAATTGTACAATGTTGATCAGTGGCCAACTCAACTGCATTTCTCAAAGACGATTCGTTGTTAACTTCAAAAATTGAGTACCGTCTCAATAAAATGTGATTGAATAAATAATGTAAATTATTTTTTTTAGATACCTCTTTGTCAATAATAATTTGACACAATTTCTGTACTACTAATAATTTAGTTGTGATTATTTGTCCCTCATGAATTTGTGTCTCCTGAATATTTTTATACCAGGAGTAAACATTTAGTAGTGAGTATATAATAACTTCCCTATATTTCAGATAGCTGGATTTATCCTTCTGATCACCGCCACATCCCTGATACGCCAATTCAACGAACTTTTCAGTGATAATATCATTATTATCCTTCAAGATTTCTTGTTCTTCATACTCTTTTGTAATCAGCTTATCTATTAAATATTTCAAATTCATTGCAATCCTCAAAATTTGCCTTGGCGTTGGTGCTTCCAAGACAAGGTCATTGTCATGCAGAACATTGTCACTAAACCTACCGGAATCATTCATTTCAGGAGACATGATATATCGCAGTAATATATATATATACCTTCTGGCACTTATGAAACACGGAAGTACAAGAATTATTATCCAACAATACTATCCCAAATCAAATTATCACTCACTTCTTATATACTTCACTTTATCAATTGCAAACTGTGACACCTTCTTCTGTAATTCAGCCCTACATTAGGGTACATACAACTTGGTGGTCCCTTTAAAGGGCAGCCCTAATTGAATGCACTGTTTGAAATACTGTCCTGCATCGATGTCTCTGTATCCCCTAAAACGCAAGCAATGCGTTCACACAAACGGCGGATATAGGGCTTAAGTCGTGTGTCAGAAAATTTTCATGTAACCACAGAACACACCGTAGAAATACCCTGTAAGATGCAGTTACATACGTAGGTAGCTCTGTGAGGGGACGTTCTTCCGGTTGGCAGAATTTCAGCTTTTTTACTTTTCATTGTTTCCTGGTGCAGGCAGGAATGAATGTGATGAAGGGGACAAGGGATATCTGTGAAATATTTATAAAGGCAAGTCAATTGACTTCTTATATAAAAAAAAAAACTACAGTCAGTAAATATATTTACAATCTTATCATTACGATACAAGTAAGGAACTAAAATTTCTTACTATTAGACTAGAGGTAGACACTGGGTAAGATGGTTGCGGAACAAGCTAGTTTAGAAGCCGCAGATGTGGTGGATCCCACACAAGCGGTCCAACGAGATGATTATAATGAACAACAACAACAGGAACAGCCAATTGCATTCACTGCGGAGAATGCAGCTGCTGATAAAGCCATTAATATTCCAAATACACAATTGAAAAGAACAAAGACTAGTGCAAATATCGAAGAGTCCAAGGAGGCAAATGTCGGTGCGGAAGCTACCACCAGGCCTCACGTTGACGCCACTTATGTAGGTTGGAAACAAATGACAGGTTGGGTTGAAAAGGATACATTGACACTAGATGATGAGTTGGTTGATTTAGATCAAGAAACAATTTTAAACAATGTCTTACCAGACGCATTATACGGTGATTGGTACCATTTTGTTGCCATTATATTCGTTGCAGGTATACTATCATTTACATTTGGTTATTTCAAATTTTCCTTAGCTCCTGTATTCTTCGTTATTGTATTTACTGGTTTATTATATCGTACTAATTCTAAAAAATATAGAGCATCTATTAGAGAATTGATCCAGAAAGAATTCACCGTTCAGAAAATTGAAGATGACTATGAAACAATGGAATGGTTAAATAATATGATGGATAAATATTGGCCAATTATTGAACCAACTGCTTCTCAAATGATTGTCACTCAAGTTAATGATATTTTAGCAACTAACGAAGCTGTTCCGGGTTTCATTAAAGCGTTATGGATAGATAAGTTTACCTTAGGTATCAAACCTCCAAGAATTGATCAAGTTAAGACTTTCCAAAACACCGATTCCGATGTCGTTGTCATGGATTGGACTGTTTCATATACACCACATGATCTTTCTGATATGAGTGCAAAACAGTTGAAAAATTACGTAAATGAGAAAGTTGTAGTTAAGGCTAAATTGTTCGGATTAACTATTCCAATTGCCGTTTCCGACATTGCTTTTAAAGCTGAAACTAGAGTCAGATTTAAATTAATGACCCCATTCCCACATATGGAAACTGTTAATGTTCAATTACTAGAAGTGCCAGATATTGATTTCGTTGCAAAGTTGTTTGGTGATAGTATTCTAAACTGGGAAATTTTATCAATTCCTGGTCTATATAGTTTAATCAACACAATGGCCAAGAAATACATGGGTCCAATGTTATTACCACCATTCTCCTTACAATTAAATATTCCTCAATTACTATCTCAATCTAACTTATCTGTTGGTGTACTAGAGATTACTTTGAAGAATGCTAAGGATATCAAGAGAGCTAACACTTTAATCAATGATTCTGTCGACCCATATTTGTCATTTGACTTATCTGGTAAATCCGTAGGTAAGACACGTACCGTTAGAGATACTCTAAATCCAATCTGGGATGAAACCTTATATTTGTTGCTTTCATCATTCACCGATCCGCTAACAATTACGTTATATGATAAACGTGAAAAGATTAAGGATAAGATCATGGGTAGAATTGAGTTCAATTTAAATTCCATGCATGATAAAGCTATTCAAACAGATATTTCTACTAATTTCTTAAGAAATTCGAAACCGGTAGGTAGTTTAAATTTCGATTTGAAATTCTTCCCAACTTTAGAAAGGAAAGTATTACCAAACGGTGAAGTTGAAGAGTTACCTGATTTGAATACAGGTATTGCCAAGATTGTTGTTGAAGAATTACATGGCTTAAATGAAGATAACAAGAAAGGATCATACTACGTTGAAGTATTCTTGAATGCAAAATTAGTATTGACTACATCTAAAGTGACAAGTGCAGATATTCAAAAATTCGGTCAAGATTATGAATCTGTTATTCCTGATCGCCGTAAATCTCGTTATAGATTCATTGTCAAGGACTCTAATACTGAAGAGATTGTTACCTCTATGGTTCAAAATTTAAATGATTTAATTGATAGAACCGAGGTCGGGAAACAAATGATTCCATTACCGGGAAGCAAAGCGAAATTAAAAGTTACTACATATTGGAAACCAGTCAGGTTAGATTTAGGTAGCAATTCAATCGCATATACTCCACCAATTGGTTTAGTAAGAATTTACTTAAAGAAGGCTGTCAATTTGAAGAATTTGGAAAAAGTCGGATTTATCGATCCATATGCTAAGATATTGGTCAATGGTATATCTAAAGGTAGAACAGATTACAAGTCACAAACACTTAACCCTGTATGGAATTTCTCGATTTATGTCGCTATTACATCCCCAAATCAGAAAGTATCTATTGAGATAATGGATGTCGAAACCGCTGATAAGGATCGTCGTGTAGGTATCTATGACATTGATTTGAGTGTTCTTGTCAAAGAAGATGACGATGGTAACTATGTTGTTAATGAATCTGATAAGGATCGTAGAGTTCGTATAATCGGTAAGAATGGACCAAGTGGTGAGGTTATTTACAATGCATCCTTCTATCCTGTTGAACCAATCTTGACATTAGAAGAAGTTCAAGATTTGCAGAAAGTTGAAAAGAGAAGGAAGAAACTTGAGGATAAGAAAGCTACAACAGATATGAAGAAGCTTTCATCAGTTGCGAAGGATATAATGACCGCTGAAGAAAGTGAAATAAATGAATTGACAAATATGTATTCTAGTAAGAAACAAATGTCTCTGGAACAACTGTTGCAATTCCAATCAGGTGTTCTTGCTATATCTGTCTTAAATGGTGAATTACCTGATTCTGGATATTTCGTCCAAGCATTTTTTGATGGTAATGGTCACTCTCGTTTCAATAGCCCAAAGATCAATACTAAAATCATTAGAGATGGTTGGACAGGTGATGTTGCTATTAAGGAGTTGAAGAATTCGATGACTACATTCCGTGTCACTAAGAATCAATACGGTAATAGAGTTGAGAAATGTGCTAGTGAAGTCTCATTACCAACTATTGAGTTATTGAAGAATTGTTACAACAAGCCATCAATCATTACACTAAGTGGGGACAACGCTGCAAAATTGATGATTCAAGTTTCGTGGTTCCCATTATGTGTGGATCATTTACCTGCAAATGATTTAATGTCTAATTCCGGTGATCTAACTATTACATCAAAGAGTGCAGAGAACTTAATGGCATCCGATTCTAACGGTTTCTCTGATCCATACTTGAAATTCTATATAGATGATTTCAAGGATCATTTATATGAAACACCTGTGGTGAAGAAGAATTTGAATCCCGTTTGGAACGATACCGGTAAGATCGTTGTTAAGGATCGTTTTAATAATGTCTTAAATATAAAAGTCATGGATTGGGATGCTGCATCATCGGATGACATTATTGGTCGTGTCAGTATACCCATGTCTTCAATCAAGATTGGTGAACCAATGGATATGGATTTACCTATTACACGTGATGATGGTGGGGACGGTGGTGTTTTACATGTGACATTCTTATTTGAACCACGTTATGTATTAAGTGTATCTAAACGTGAAAAGAAAGTCGGTGATGTAGCCAATAAAGGTATAAGTAGCGGTTTGAAAGTCGGTACTACTGTTGTATCTACCGGTGTTGGTACGATTGGTAAGATTGGTAAAGGTGTCTTTGGTGCTGTTGGTTTGAAACGTAAAAAGAGTAAGAAAACCAAGAAGGAGGATTCCGCAGATGAGTAGACACACACATATATATATATATATATATATATAGTTAACATCAGATATCCAATATAATTTTTTTTTCTTATAATAAATTATTGTTTTTTTAAATTTACAAAAAAAAGATCGTATGTACTTTGATATGTATGTATATATATATGTATATATAAAGATAAAATAAAAGTAAGGGAGATGTCACTTAAGCTAATAAAGAACTAATTTTAATTAGTTCAAAAGGATATCTTGGTGATTTGATACCGAATAAATTAGATAACCCAGCGAATAAGATATAGATGACAGCGACTAATACAGCAGAAATGACAGTAATAATCATTGCACCACTAGCTGAACCCTTGTAGAAATCTGCTAATGATGGAACACCTAATACTAAAGCAAGGAAACATAGTGATAGAGCAGCATAAACTACAGATACGATTTGAGATTCAATACCGTATTGATTTTGGAATTCATTTGGCCAGAAATATACTACGTTACCGTTAGAATCTGAACCAGCTAATGGAGTACCTCTCATTTTATTGTACATATAACCACCTGACATTAAGACGATGAATGCACAAGATAAGATAGCCCAGATGTATTTTGAGGAAATGATACCTGTAACGATTTTACTATGTTTTCTTAAAAGATAAACAATGATAAAAGTTGAAATTGAAGTAATAATAATAGTTGACCAATCTCTTGGTTCATGAACTTGATAATCGTTAATACCAACAGCAATCTTTAGATTTGAGATAAATTCTCTAGCACCTGCATTAGCTTTCTGTTGTGGTAAATTTAATAAATTATAATCATGAATTGAACCACCTGGTGTGAAGAACATTAATCTTGGTACACGTTCAATATTATAAAATTTGAAAATTTCTGGTACAGCTGAAGCATCTTCTAAATCAGCTTTAGCGAAATACAAAGCTTTAGAAGGGTCTAAACCTGAGATACCATCTTTATGATCTTGAAACCACGAGTTAGCGATCATTTCATAAACTGGATTGAATTCAAAACATGCTGTACAACCAACACCTGGTTCTGTACAAGTTAATAAGGCGACTAAATAAAAATCTCTTGGACCATCTAAAATATCTTTAAAACTATAATCATCTAATGGAATGATACCATTTGTTGTTTTTTGTGCTTTTATAGCTAAATCTTCACGAGTAGCAGCCAAAGTTAGTGTACTCTTAAATAAAAGAGTAGTTAAACACACAGAGATAAGTTTACTTAGCAACATATTTGTGAGTTTTGATGTATGTGTGGTGTAACTTAGCAAAACACAGAGATAAAATAACAAACAAACAAACAAAATTCAATTGAAACAGATATAGATCTGACAAATAACTATAAACATAATAATAATATTAATATAAGATTAAAATTGTAAATATTATATAATATAGCCAATGCCAGATTGATAGTAAAAGAGAACTGTATACGTATGTATGTATTCACGTAATAACAGGACACGTAAACGCAATAAAATGAAAATTTCAGTTGTCCTCTGCAGATAATAATAATAGTAATAATACCGTAGCAATGTATCGAACTCACTTATGGGACATCTGTCAGTGACAAATCTCTGCAAGACAATAAAGGGTACACTCTCCACCGCTGCACGTTTACGCGTCGATGACAACGCGAGAAAAACAAAAAAACAAAAAAAGCGGACGGTGTGTCGCGTCCGCGGTTAACTGTTTTCTTTATTAGGCTATGGAACTATCGAGTTGTGAGGACTGACAAGTAAGTATGGTGAATATATGTATATATACGGAATGAGATGCTGATACTGACTGAGTATATAAATTACTGCGAAGCAAGAACGTGTTGATATTTTGTAATTGCTGTGATTCTATGTGTGAGCTTGCTTTCTTGTCGTCGTTGTCGCTGTCGCCGCTGTTGTTGCTGCAGATATAGTATTGATACTACCGGAGCATCCCCGTACATAGTGATATCGTGTTCAATTAAAATAAAAGCTGTTATTTAAACAGATCCGTTCTCCAAAAGCAGTGAACTGTCACAGAAGTACACATTACAATTACAATCACCCATATATTAGATGGTGGATATATATATATAAATTTGTTATAGTAACTGACTCATTTAATAGTGGGAGTGTTACCCTGAACAGCAGCTTTTTTTTTAATTGGTTAAAATCGATACACATTCGCAGACAGCTGCTACTACGGCGACCGCTTCGTGACTACCCTAATAAGCGAATGAAATTGCGGCCGAACAAACAGCAACAGAGAGAACAAAATATTGTGGAACGGTCTCCTGTCGACGGTTATGTCCATTTCCATTTGGGCACACTCAGAGAGGAACTGCATAATTGGCAACTCGCGGTTCGCAGTTCTGTCAGTGAAATTTCTTGTCTTAATTTCGTCAATTTTAATGGGGGACAACAAACAAACTTATCGAACAGTTTCACTTGATATCGGTTTTTTTGTTATGATGCTCTTGCTTAATACATGTATATAGTTTGCAACTATATAGAAAGGTTTGTATTTTAAGAAAGGAAATAACTAAACATATCCAGTTAAGGAACTGTCTGTAAATACATACCCTGAGTGCGTATATATAAAAGCATACATATATATACATACATAACGCAATTTTCGAGATTTTGTTTGCATCCTATATTTATATATTATCCCATCTCATACATCAACCAATAATAACAATAAGAAAAGAAAAGGAAAGGAAAGGAAATATTTATACTCATTCAGAATGGCTATTAAATCATTGGAACAGTTCTTATTTGAACGTGGTTTAGTCGGTACTTATCCATTAGATTCTTTGAAGAATTCTACTTTAGGTATAGACATGACACATTATGTTTCAAGAATTTTAACAATTAAGAAAGAACAATATTTGGATGCTATCGGTGGATTCCCAAATACTTTAAAGTTATACTTGGAAAGTGATTTGAAAATCTTTAAAGAATATAATATTACTCCGATTTTCATCTTTGATGGTTCTTTATCACAAAATAATTTAATTAATTCAGGTCA
Source organism: Maudiozyma turicensis (assembly GCA_003708545.1). Classification (NCBI taxonomy): domain Eukaryota; kingdom Fungi; phylum Ascomycota; class Saccharomycetes; order Saccharomycetales; family Saccharomycetaceae; genus Maudiozyma; species Maudiozyma turicensis. Next base: position 215,447 of record PPOO01000952.1, read on the forward strand.
TTTTAAACCAAATAGCAAATTACAAACTAACAAAAATGATAATAACACTAACAATACCGATAATAGAGATAATAACAACAATAGTGGTGCTACTACCACCGATAAAGAATTATCCTTAGCTCAAAGAAATAAAGCTTGGACTCAATGGAATAACTTATTAACAGCTAATCAATCAAATTATATCGATCAACCACCTTCACCAAATGAACCATTCCGTTACTATACGTCTATTGATTCTTCTAGATATGAGCAAGATATCATTAAATATTTCATCAAACATGATATTCATTATCAAATTGCTCCATTTCAAGCTTGGTCTCAATTAGCTTATTTATATCAAACTGGTTACATCGATTCCATTTATGGTCCAACTGACTGTTTAATGTTAAATGGTGTCAATAGATTCATTTTAGGTATGGAATTCCCAAATAATGATTTCAGATACATCGATAAAAACAGAATCCTAAAGCATATTGGTATAACTTTGCGTGAATTTGTAGATATCTCAATGGCTGTTGGCAATACTTTACAACCATCAACTTTACCACCTTTACAAATCTATCCAAATAATAAAGTCTTTGAAATTGCATTGGAAATGGTTTTAAACGCAGGAACAAATTTCTATTTATATCAATTGAATAATCAAGTCAATTCAATGACTAAACAATTTTTAGAGCAATATCAAAGAGGTATATCTCATTTGAAATATATGCCCGTCATGTTAGATTCTGGTAAAGTAGATCTTTATATTAATAATTTTGAACATTCTATTGTAAATAGTAATAGTAACAAAGAAAATAAGAATAAAACGGATCAAATCATGTCTTTACCGGTACCAAATGATGTTCATGATTTTATTACTCAAAGATTACCAAATGAATATTATTTCTATAAATCTATTGGTTTAGCTACTGGTAAATTATTCGATTCAATCACTACAGGTATTTACCCTGAGGATGCTCCCTTGGGCGGTGGTTCATCAGATTCATATAGAAAATTAGTTCAGGATTCTGTAACGGATTTTAAAAATAAAGAATTGAATCTATTGACTCAACCAATTAATAGATATTTCCAAATGAAGCAAATCAAACAGATTAATTGGTTCAGTAGTGATGATGATACTGTTTTATTAAATAGAACTACACCATCAATATTTGATAAATTGAATCATTTGATTGTTAAACAAGATAAAGAAGATTTAAAGTTCTCCATTCAAAATTTTATCAAATTATTATCCGAGTCTTCTGATTTAGCTAAGGATTTCATTACCAAGGATGTTTTATTCCCAAATTCTGTACCATTAGAAAAGAAATTAAATAATTCCTTTGATTTGTTATCTACCGCATTATTAAGATCATTGGTTCAATTAGACTTCTTTGATTATGATTTCGATAGAAAAATCTTAAAACCAACACGTTGGGGTGATATTTTATTAAAATTTAATAACGATGATTTAAAGATCGATGCCAAATATCAGGAGAATTTATTAATTTTATTAATATTTTTAAAATCTAACGTGTTAGATATCAGTGCAGAATTCAATCCACCTGTTCATTCTGCTTTATCTGATCATACTTTAGGTTCATATCCACAAGAATCCGCTTATATCTTATTATTAACAAGAGTATTGACTTTATTCCAAGTTGAACAGAAACCATCAAATTATCACGGTCCAATAGACAAAAAAACATTAATCTTTCAAGATCATTTAGCATTCATTAAAGAAAATATGAACGATATGTTCGAATCTATCCTAGTTTCTTCATTGACTGCTAATGAATTCAATAAATTGAAATATGATAACTATGAATGGCAATCTGAAATCGTTGCAAGAATGCCATTTAAATTGAATTTACCAAATGTTGTAATGGCAATAATGTGGGAATTTTTTTTACAAAAATATTTACATAATGGTAATTCTAAAGATGATGCAATATCCTTAGTCTCTAATGAATTTAACGCATATAAGATGGTTCCAAACTTAGACGAACAATTTACCGAATCCTTCAAATTCTTAGAGCAATGTGATAATTTGTTTAAACAATTGGCTAGTGCAAGATTAATGAAGAATAACGATGCTACTGCATTCAATGAAGCGGTAGCTTTATGCAAGACTGCATTGAAAGACGACTAATTTATAATGATTGAGTGAAATAAATAAATAAATAAATGAATAAATAGAAATAAATATACGCATAAGTGCACGAAACCTGTAATTCATTTCAAAGTATTATTTCACATCTGTGTATTTTACGTATTTAAAAGTAGGTGATTTAAACAACGAGCCACACATTTCATTTTTCCATTTAGTCTCTGCAAAATCATTACCCTCGCGGTTCCATTTTTTTCTTCAAAATACGCTGTGGCAAAACCAAATAGTGGAAAATTTTTGCAGAAGGCGATACCAATGAGCTATAACAACAGTGAACAATATCATCATCAAGGTACAAGAGTTCGCTTAATGTTTAACAATCAATTTTGTCAATCTGCCATTACATACAACCACATAGATCGCTTATAATCCAATTATAGTTATGAGTGTACAAATTTTTGGTGACCAAGTTACTGAAGAAAGAGCTGAAAATGCTCGTATGTCAGCTTTTGTTGGTGCAATTGCTGTCGGTGATTTAGTTAAGACTACTTTAGGTCCAAAGGGTATGGATAAATTACTACAAAGTGCCTCTAGTGACAGATCTCTAGTCACCAACGATGGTGCTACAATTTTAAAATCTATTCCTTTAGATAATCCAGCTGCAAAGGTTTTAGTGAATATTAGTAAAGTTCAAGATGATGAAGTTGGTGATGGTACCACTAGTGTTACTGTTTTAAGTGCGGAACTGTTGAGAGAAGCTGAAAAACTAATTGAACAAAGTAAGATTCATCCACAAACTATCATTGAAGGTTATAGAATTGCATCCCACGCAGCACTAAAGGCTTTGGAAAGTGTTGCTGTTGACAACAAGGATGACAAGGTTAAATTCCGTAATGATTTGATTCATATTGCTAAGACTACTTTATCTTCCAAGATTTTATCCCAAGATAAGGAACAATTCGCGGAATTGGCCACTAATGCTATCTTGAGATTGAATGGTTCAACTAATCTAGATCATATCCAAGTTATCAAAATTATTGGTGGTAAATTATCTGACTCTTTTTTGGATGAAGGTTTTATCCTAGAAAAGAAATTTGGTAATAACCAACCTAAGAAGATTGAAAATGCAAAGATCTTGATAGCAAACACTACATTAGATACAGATAAGGTCAAAATTTTTGGTACAAAATTCAAAGTAGACTCTACTTCTAAGTTAGCTCAATTAGAGAAAGCAGAACGTGAAAAGATGAAGGCTAAGATTGAAAAGATATCTAAATATAATATTAACGTTTTCATTAACAGACAATTGATCTACGATTACCCAGAACAATTGTTAACTGATCATGGTATCAATTCCATTGAACATGCTGATTTCGAAGGTGTTGAAAGATTAGCATTAGCTACTGGCGGTGAAGTTGTATCCACATTTGATAATCCAGAAAATTGTAAATTAGGTGAATGTGAGTTTATTGAAGAAGTTATGATTGGTGAAAGTACATACACGAAATTCAATGGTTGTAAAGCCGGTGCTGCTTGTACCATTATCTTGAGAGGTGCTACAGACCAATTATTGGATGAAGCTGAAAGATCTTTACATGATGCATTATCTGTCTTATCACAAACTACAAAGGAAACAAGAACAGTATTAGGTGGTGGTTGCGCGGAAATGTTGATGTCTAAAGCCGTTGATACTGCTGCTCAAAATGTCGATGGTAAGAAATCTTTAGCTGTCGAATCATTTGCCCGTGCATTAAGACAATTGCCAACTATCTTAGCTGACAATGCTGGTTATGATAGTAGTGAATTAGTTTCCAAATTAAGATCGAGTATTTACAATGGTATTTCTACTGCTGGTCTTGATTTGAATCAAGGTATCATTGGTGATATGAGTGAATTAGGTATAATAGAGAGTTATAAATTAAAAAGAGCTGTTGTTAGTTCTGCTTCTGAAGCTGCCGAAGTGTTGTTAAGAGTTGATAATATTATTCGTGCTAAGCCAAGAACTGCTAACAGACAACAAATGTAAGTAAAGAAATAATAATTACGATATAAGCATATAATATTAATAAAATAATAGTAACATATAATATTTGGATATGATTTACTTGAAGTGAGTGCTGGAGCAGTATCGATAAACGTTCCTTCGATACTTCGGATATCTTATTCCAATCTTAAATTCATGCAGAAATATGTAAATGAAACTTAATTGAACACATAGTTCCCGATTGTATATTTCCCGAAACAATTTATATGGGTTATAAATTAGGAACAACAGTTGTTTTGACCACTTTCAATGTAGTCCTAAAATATATTCCATTATCATTAAACTCCATATTATTTGATTTAAAGTGAATGCATTGCAGCATGCCTACTCCGATCATTTCAGAGAGATAACTATATTCGACTTGAAACTTTACAACAAGACATTTGACAAATTAATGTAAAATACGTAAATCAATGTTCATTCCCTCCAAGAACAGTATACTACTGTAAATTTTCTCTTTTGAATATACCTAGCGGTAATATTCCTGATTGTTAAATATGGATATGCAACTAACTCAATGTAGATGGACGTCCTTGAAACAGACACGAATTGTTGAAAGAGTTGCTAATTACTTGTTTCGTCGAAAAAGTTTGATTCATTATCTTTGTCTTTCCAAGTTCTGTATTTCGCAAACCTCAAAAGAAAAGTCAAAGAACTTCCCAACAGGAAGATGATATCACTCAGTCCAGTCATTAATTGTTCGTCCATTTCTAAAGAGAATCGCGTCAAGGAATGAATTAATTTAAAAAAAGAACATTTTCGCGTCATCACCGGTAGGCCTTGTTCTGTCTGTTTGTTATCGGGTAAGAAAAGACTCCAGAACTGGCATTTGGCGTCTGTTTTTCATGTTGAAATTACAGTTTTTTTCATTTTGTAGGGCCATCAACAGAGAATCTATTGAAAGACTTTAGAAACTGACCTAGTCAAAGGTTATTTCAGGATCTATTTTATTCTATTGTTCTATTATTAACTTAAATTGTTATACATTTGGAATTGGTTTTCAACGTTTTTGCAGTATCTTCTAGGTTCTGTTCAATGAATTAGATTACCTAAAAGGGATATACATTTCGCATCTTATATCAAAAATATGGCTAAAACTTAATCACCTACTACTCGAAATGTACTAACGTGCCTTATGCAATTAGCTGGAATTTGGTATTCTTTGAAAGAGAATAGAAAAAGTTAATTAATGGTACGTATGTAATTTTGGGACAGCAAAAGATTTAAATAAAAGAACATTTACACGTTATGTCTAAATTTGTTGTAAATTCAATGTCTTTCGACAGTTGATCTTTATTTTACCAAGGTGAACTTATTTATTATACTACATATACTTAAGAAACTACCAAGGTTATATCATATATCAAATCGAACATATTAGAAACTAACTACACGAAACAGAGGATACATAATAATCAGTTAAACATGTTGAGTCTCATAGCTACCTCTACAATAGTAGTTTGGCTATTGTTACAACTTGGAATCATAACACAGGTTAGTGCTACACCATATGAAGCATATCCGGTTAGTAAACAGTTACCTCCAGTTGGTAGAGTTAATGAACAATTTTCATTCATAATTTCAAATGATACATATAAATCTACAGTCGATAAAGCTACACAGATTACATATAATGCCTACAATCTTCCAACTTGGTTGACTTTCGAGTCTAGTTCACGTACATTTTCAGGTATTCCACCAAGCTCATTTGTTGAAGGTGCTACTAATAATATTCAATACTACAATTTCATTCTGCAAGGAACCGATACTTCAGATAATTCTTCATTAAATGAAACTTACACGTTTGTTGTAACTTCAACTTCAAGCATTGCAGTTGCTGACAATTTCAACCTTCTAGCACTGTTGAAGAATTATGGTAATACAAATGGTAAGGACGCTTTAATTCTAACTCCAAATGAAATTTTCAACGTGACATTTGATAGATCGTCATTCACTAATGAACAGGACATTAAATCGTATTATGGCCGTTCTGCAGAATATAACACACCACTACCAAGTTGGTTGTTTTTCGATTCCAATACTTTGAAATTTAGTGGTACTGCACCAACTGTCAATTCTGCTATTGCACCTGAATCATTCTTTGAATTTACTTTAATTGCAACAGATATCGACGGTTATTCGGGTGTTGATATTCCATTTCAATTAGTTATTGGTGCCCACCAATTGACTACCTCCGTTCAAAATACGATTTTAATTAATGTCACTGAATCGGGATCCTTTACATACCAGTTACCTTTAAATTATGTTTATTTCGATGGTTACGATATCACTTCAACAAATTTGGCCGGTATGGTTTTGCAAGATGCTCCTTCTTGGGTAACTTTAAATAACGATACTCTATCTGGTACAATTGATAGTCAAACTACAAGCAGTAATTTCTCAGTTGCAATTTATGACAACTACGGTGATGTAGTTTATTTAAACTTCGAAGTGTTATCTACAAAGGATTTGTTTGCAACCGGTTCATTACCAAATATCAATGCGACCCGTGGTGAATGGTTTCAATATAATTTCTTACCTTCACAATTCACATCTTATGAAAATACGACCGTTTCCATAGTTTACCCAAATACGACAGAATCACATAGTTGGTTAAATTTCCAATCTTCAAATTTGACAATGTATGGTAATGTGCCTAATGATTTCCAATCTTTAAATGTTGGTTTACATGCAGAATTGGATTCTCAATCACAAGAATTAGATTTTCAAATCATTGGTATGTCCAAAGTATTGCAAAATACAACACATCATAATTACACAAGTACTACTGCATCACATTCCTCTTCTTCATCATCTACGAGTTTCATTTCAAGTACCCAAACTTCTCATAGTTCTACATCAATTTTATCTTCCTCTACTTCAGCAGCATCAACCGCTTCCGTAACTCCCGTAACTACTCAAAATAAATCACACTCAAGTAACAAAAAGACTGTTGCGATTGCTTGTGGTGTTGTCATTCCGGTAGTTGTTGTAGCTGCTTTATTGATTCTATTATTTGTATTATGGAGACGCAGAAGATCTGATAAGAACAGCAATACAAATCCAGGTGATGATTTAGAGAAGAAGGGTATTCCGCCAAATGGTACTGATCCAAAATCTCCAGGAACAATTACTGCAATGCATAATCCGTTCTTAGGTGATGATGAATCACAATCTGGTTCCGACTTATCATCTATCCAAGAAGAGAAAATGGATCATCATACAACAAATGATTTATCATCAGCTGATAATGTATTTGAATCTCAAAGCAGAGAGAATTTATTATCCGGTCAACCTGACGCTACAAACAATAGGAAATCATCTGCATTTTTCAATCCTTACGACAGATCATCATCATTCTACATGGATGCAGAACCTGCTAATGGTAAGTCTTGGAGATATAGTTCTAATGGTATAAGGAATGACAATAGACAAAGTACAGCAACCTTAAATACAGTTACAACCGCAGATCTATTTAATACGTCTATCAAGGAGGATGAGCCTATGAAGAAGGATCCGAGGAAATCATCGTTAGGATTAAGAGATTCGGTATTCGGTATAGGTGCCGAACCTATAACAAGCAATAGAAATACATTATCACCATTGACGGAACGCACAATCACAACAGCTGATATGAATACAGTTGGTAGTATACCTAATTCCAAGTCATTTGGTACTGAATCTAACTCATCGAATGATGATTTTGTACCAATTAAGAGAGGTGATGATTATAAATGGGTTCATAGTAGTGAACCAAATAGAAAACCAAGCAAGAAAAGATTTGTTAATCTTATGAGCGAAGGTAATGTTAACATAGGTCAAGCCAATGATATTGAGGGACAAGTACCTGAGATGATATGATACATATTTCGATAATGCATTCTTTTATTGATGATTTATAGCAATAAAAGTAAAAACCATGGACTAAAACTAAAATTTGAAAAACAGAAGGATAATAAGTATGTAGTACTTTTTATATAAATTTCTTCTTTTTTTACGTGTGTAATTAATTATTCTAAAAATAAAATATAAACTAATAATATTAATATGCAAGTGTATATTACAAGGAAAGAAGATAGCTTTCTCTATAAGGATGATATTTTGGATCTATCGGCATAAACATCGTCAAAGGAATTTTCGGGCATAATTAACTTCTCGATGTAGCTGTGGATAATGAATGGGCTGATATCACAGCCTACTAAGGAGGACATTCGAATTTTTGGTTTTCTAAATTGAGATGAATGCTCTAGTTGACTTACCAATATCCCGTCATCTTCCAATCCAGAATTATTCTTTGGTTGTGGATCCGGGAGATTTTGATCTTCTTTTATCTTTGTCCAATTTGTATCTCTCTCAAATTGTAATGTCTGATCAACTTCTTTGTTGATCAATGTGTCTACAATCCCGTGACCTAGATTCATTTCTAGTGTATTTATTACAATTTCAAAGGTTACTGCTCCATCCTTGATATTATCCATTTTCTCTAATTTGGACAAAAGGCTGTTGAGACTGGATCTGAATTCGTCAAACACGTCAGTTTCAGCTAACATTGAGCTTATTCTATCTTCTTCGGTTTTATCCGTATAGTGTTTAAATTCCCCAAAATCTAGTATGTACTTCTCTATACAAAAACCATTCATGATATCTATAACGCAGATTCCTACCCTATAAACATGATTTAATTTGCCTATTAGGTCGGCTATTAATTCTTCGATATATGTTTGAACCTTCTCATTCCTATTTATTGGCATATATTGCGGAAGATTAAATCCTTGAAATGTTGTTAGATCAAAAGTTACCTTGGGATACACATTTCGATAGTAAAGTATTAGATTGATGTAACATTTTAAGTAAACTTGGAGCCATTTTCTGAACCATTTATTCATTTGTTTTAATATGTTCCTTGTTTTCCCAGCATTGTATTCTTGGAATGTATATGGTTTATTAATGTCAATATAAGGTTTTTCGGTAGCATTTTTGAAAGGTTCATCAGGCGACTGTGTGGGAGAAAATATGTCAAACAAGAAATCTTACAACTATCAAAAGTAACTATTTCAAGAAGCACGTAAAAAGGAGTTGGTAAAATTTGGATTGCCATTCCTTATAGGTGATACCATTCAAAATATGAATATTTATTTTTTCTTCAAATGTAAATTAGAATGTGTATTATAGTTATTTTCGACTTGTATTGGTGAAAGTTATTTTGCAAAGGTGTGTGTGTTGGAGGAGGGTACTTATGAATAAACTATATAAACATATATTATTGCAATAATCATGGATAATATGGTGACACATATTCTAAGATGATTTACAGCAAATTTCTTCTGACCACTGTTTAATGATAAATTCCTATCCTTCATGGATTTCTTCAATTTTAGTATTGATTCAGTAGGTAGTTTGTGTAATAAAGATTTATCCATACGGTTTTTCATGAGGCCGTTTTGACTCATAAATTTTCCAATGATGCAGCAATTTCATCTAATTCTTGTTTAGCTTCATTATATTTGGTTGATAATTCCTCATTTTTCTTTTCTAATGTGCTATTCTCTTCTTCCAAAGCAAGAACTCTTCTTTGTAGTTTCTCAGCATTAAGATCAGTTTCTCTTAAAGTTTCCATTGTTTCCTTTAATTTTTTATCAGTTACTTCTAAACTAGTTTCTAATTCCTCATTTTTTCTATTAAAGGAATCGTTGTGAGCTTGTAAAGTTGTAGAATCCTCTGCGATACGTTTCAAATCTGTTAATTCAGTTTCTAGCGTTTCGACTTGAGAATCCAATTGTTCGTTCTTGACATTCAATGATTTAATTTCATTTTCTTTCTCGATATTATCTTGTTCCAATTGTTTCATTTGTTCCTTAATTTCATCATATTTCTCTTGCCATGATTCAGCTTCAGCTTTATAAGTAGCAATCTTCTCTTTTATTCTATCCATTGTTTTATCGTTGATTTTTGAGTCTCTATCTTAGGGATAACAACCTAGCAACAAACAGTAAGAAATCTTATAAATTTCAAGAGGTTCTATTTATATACTCTTGGCTCAACACTTATTCTCGTATGTGAGATTTGTTGACAATAACAGAAAGCTCCGTTAACAAAATTTCGCGTACACCGTATTTTGTATTTTTTGCTGCCGGCGTTTCACTGGTCCGAGATGTACACGACAATATATCAATGATGGCTTTTTTTATATTGAAGTATGTGTATAAGCTGTATATTTACTTTATATAAGTTTTGGTCTCTTTGATCTATTTGGATAGTCCTGAGATAATTGTAACATTTGCACGATCTTCGTGTTGTAATGATTCCCAAACTGGTTTGATATCTTCGAAATTCTCATATTTTTCAATCATTTTACCAGATTCAACAAACATTTGTAAAACCATAAATGTAATCTTTTCCAATTTCTCTTGACCTGTAGTACCATTAGCTAGATTTTTCTTCCAAACGTTGAAATGTAATTTAAACCATTTCCATACGGCATCTCTTATTTTCAAGTTATCCTTCTTATTAATGATTATCTGTGCGTTATAATTGACACCGATGAATGCATTCTCGATACCTGCTGCAGCGATATTAGTATCGATGAAATTCAATAATTTTTTAATCAATTCCTCAGTGGTGACAAATCCTAAATTAGTGATTGCTAAGTTTTGTAAAGTGATGAATTTTTCATTATCTGAAGTAGAACTATGATCAATGATATGTGAAGCGATCCCTGAAGATGACTTAACTAATTCGTAAAGTTTCTTCCAATCCTTAATATTTGTCATTTGATAACTGATGGACATATATATGCTACTAACCAATTCAATTGGGACCGAATTATTTGGACCTTGTCTAATGTGTTTAAACAAATCTTGACATAATGTTTGGGTCATGGTAGTTGTACTTGTCAAAGCGATCATTTTAGAAATTGTATTCAACTCGTAGATGTTATCGATTTGTGATAATGTTTCGATGGACCAATCAGGGACCTTTTCAGACAATTTCGTTACCAATTTTGTAATTTTATTAATTATAGCCCTTCTGTTATGTACAACAGCGGCTTGGACAATAGTTTGTAAGATGGATAACCCTTCGCAGATAGATTTCCACAAATTAATTGTGTTTAATGTAACATCCTTTGGTGAGGAAGCAATATGGTTTAAAATTTGTAATAAACCATTGATATGAACATTTTTTTGGAAATATTTATTACCAATGAAAAATGATAAATCTTGGAAAATTTTTAATAGTGAGATATCGTCGATATTGCCTAATGTTAATTCTTTACATAGTTCATCATAACATTCTTGAGTCTCATATGATACACGATAGTAACCTTGAGCGTTACTATTTAATAAAGTTATCAAGTAACCTAATTTCAATGATCTATCCGTCATTAAAGTATTTTTGGTATCCTTGATTTTCCCAGGTAATTGAGTCAACAAAGCAATATGATAAGGAACGTCCTCGATTGTCTCTTGTTTGAAATCCGGATCGATATTTTCATCTGAATAAAATCTATGTTGAGTCAAAGTAGTTTCTAAAATCTTTGAAGTTTCATTTCTTGAGGTCTCTACGGAGACGATTGGTAAACCCGGTAATCTAGTCCAAGAACTTACGAAATTTGTAATATTTTCAGATTTTAAACTATGTCCCATCTTATTAAAGATATCCATTGGTTTAATTGGTACATTATGAAAGGATTCTGTATCGTTAAAGGTTTCTGCAATTGCGTTTGAGAATAAATCTTCACCGATTGTCAGTTGTAAGGATCTTAACATTGCGATACCCTTTTGATATGAGATAGGATCAAAGATATCATTTGTTGTAATTAAATCATTTGAAGACCGTTGTTTTTGATTCGAATGATACATATCATGAATACTCTTTGAATTTGGTAAGTCTGAATCTTGAATCAAAGTAGTAGCTAATTCAGTTTGCAAATAATTGTCTGATTGCCAAATATTATTATCTGGATCATTTTTAGAGATTAAATAATAAGCTAAGAATGTAGCGAATGATTCATTAAATGGTAAATATTCCCAGGAATTGAATGAAATGTAGTTACCTATCCATTGATGTACCAATTCGTGAACAACTAATTGAGTAGTTTGATTTCTTATAGCTGGATTAGTTAAACTTGAAGAATTAAATAATAAGAAATCCATCTGTACGGTGATCATTGTAAAATTTTCCATAACCATGTCATTTAAGAACGGTAATAATACAAAATCCAATTTATTTGATGGGAATTTAAATTTAAAGAAATTTTGAATTAGTGGTAAATATTTTTGAACGATATCTAAAGTATAAGTAGCTTGAGTAACGTTTAAAGGAGAATAAATATGAATTGGTAACATATTATTATTATCCATTGGTAAATCTATATGAATCTCTTCTAAATCACCTAATGTGAAACCAAATAAAGAAGTTGGTAGAAGTGTAGTCTTTTCAAAAGTAGTAATTGAAACATTATTATCAATTGATTCTTTATTAGATTGTTTGGATACGGAGACAATTTTATAACTTGTTGGAGCTTCAATAGATAAATTGAAATGAGTCTTAATAGCTGGTTCATCAATACAAGGAAATAATAATCTAGCGAAAGAAGGTTGACAATGAGTGGCAAAGATATAATTATTTGCAATTGCACCTGTATTACCCTTCATAAAATTTGATTTAAATAAACCAATTGTTTTATCTCTTGGTGTTTTAACATCATGAATTTTACCAGTGTACTCAATTGTAAGTATCAAATTTTCCTTTTCAAATTGAGCAACTATATCATTAACGGATTCAAATAAAATTTGTTGTTGATCAGGTAAATTAGTACAGTTTAATTGAATTGAATCATTTAATTTAGCAGAGTTAATTGATAAATCCTTACCATGTAATTTAAATTTATTAAAAGATGTAGTATTATTATTTTTCTTTAATGTAATTTTTGCAATACCATTAAAATTATTACTTGAGGGATCAATTATAAATTTTAAATCATAATTAATTGGAATTAATGGATTCTCTAAGGAGAACAATTTCATTATATCAATAGTATTTGGGAATCCTGTATCAATTGGTTTATATAAAGTTATACTCTAGAATGATATAAAATATAAATATAGGTATATTAGTTATTATTAACTACTAGTTATGTATCGAAATAGGTGGTGGCATCCCAATACCAAAGATCCTCATCATAGTAGAAACTGAAATTTTCACGAATACATTTTTTCATATGTTTTTTCTTCTCTTTCCTTACCTGAGCAGACGGTAAGTTAGCTGCTGACG
>PPOO01000952.1:228875-282008 GCA_003708545.1 Maudiozyma turicensis
GACAAGGCAGACAATCACAATTTTGATAGTTTGCGCCCGTGTGTGTGTGTGTGTTTCGTATGCAGCGACATGCTTCTTTCTCCAACAGTTGAGTGTCTGTGTCTCCACTTAACCGAGAGACGTACCAAACGACACAGCTTTTCTTCTCTAATTCTCGTTTCCCTGGCGGCAAAACAAAATATATTATGGAATCCATCTCCGATCGGCCGAACTCTTTATTTTTCAAAGGGACACACACAACATTGCATTACGTAACAGTGAAATTTCGGTACCTTGAACGTGCGCAGTTGGAGAAGAAGAAAATCGCCGGATGAACGGACCTAAGAAATGCCCTCCAAGGACAATAAATAATAAGCGACACAATTTATTCCAACAACAGGACTAGTGCGTCGTACGTAATCGGGAGGCAGACCAACAGTGTGATACATATTTTCATTCATCAATAATAAAATAAATATTAATCGGAGATAAAAAAAAAAGAAAATACATAGATAGACAGATAAACTGCTGTTTTGAATCATGTTAAAACTGTATGGAATGCGTACGTTCATACGCAACGGTTAAGGGTACCCACACACTGTTATTGTTTCACTTCATCAGCTTTCTTTTGAAAATCCGTTAATTTTGATTTTGATTTTGATTTTAATGTTAACTGTCGTTGGATGTTCCTTCTCCCACTCTATCTTTTAGTTTCCACCCCCCACTTTCCCTACTCAACAAATCATATTTCACTAATCACCTCTTGTCTCTCTATTTATTCCTCCCGCTGATTGTCGTAATTAAGGGAGAGACAGAGACCCTATAAACAGGTAAATCTCTTAATTATATAAATATCTGGAATATTTTAAACTACCAAACATTATTTTTCATTTTATATATTCTTTCTCTTTCCTATTTTCTTTTCGCTTGTATTATATTTTGCATATACCTCCATATATACACACACATACACATACACACACACTCACTCACTCTTCATTATGTCAGGCACAGGTAACTGGTATGATAATTTATCTAATGGTATCAAAGATGATACAGCGGCTCTATGGTCTGCATTCACATGGTCCTCTTCATCAACTGTAGACGGTGCAAGACGTGGTTCAGACGTCATGTCGATAGAATCCACAGATTCTGCGTCATCCAGCAATAACAACAAGACCATCTTCAATAAGAGCTTCACGGACATCGAAAAGCAGAAAGCAGTCGCGATTAACGAATATGACGTCATTCATAGAAAATACACGGATCTGTCCAACCGGATTAAGAACTCCATAGATACCTCGTCGTTCAAAGAGGAGTTGAATTCCTTGGAACAACAACTCGCGCAGAAACGCCAAAAATTGGATGATATCTCCAAGAAATTCAACTCGTATCAAGGTGCGAACTTCAATAGATTGACGGATTCGATTACTCCGCAGAATCAAAGTACAAACACCGTCAATCCAGATGTTGTCGCTGGTCAAAGTGTCTATGGATGGGGTGAGACTGCTCAACAGTTGGGTCAGGAAGAAATTGAAGCGAATTTGCATCTATCCAATGATGACCCATCTCAAGCTCAACAGCGTTTGGATGAATTGCGTAAAATTACTAAGAACGGTTGGTTCACATTCAATAATGAATTAGCTTCATCCGAAAAGAAGATGGCTGAGGATGCAGCTAGTGGATTGAGGGGTTGGGGTGAATCAGCTCAGGAATTCTCAAGAGAAGAATTACAAGATTTACAAAGTTCAATGGGTAACTTGAAGGATAGTACATCTACACATTTGGATGCAGTTATTAAAAAGTTAAATGACGCTGAACAAAATTTAAAACAATCTCAAGGTGGATCATCGTGGTGGTCGAAAAAATCAAAGAATCAAACTTCGATTCATGATGAAGCAGTAAAAAATTATGATTTGGCTAAACAGGAATATGATAGAGCAATGAAAGATTTCGATCAGATGGGAAATAAGATTGCATCTAATCAAGTTTCGACTAAATAGAAAAAAAACTGCAAAGGACGGAAAAAAGTTCATTTATAATAATACTCTTTTTTAGCAAAATATATATATATATATTCAGTTAATTATTCTCAATATTCTTATCACACTTTCTTTTTTACTTTAGGAAAAAAATAAAACACATTATTATTTTTTGTTGTTCTTTAATTAATATATAAAATACGAATATTTATCAAATTTCTTTTTTTTATTTATTTACTTCGTTATAGGATCCGAACCATTATCTAAATAACCATGTCCTTGTATATTGTTATTATCATTACTATTAAATGGTATAGGTTGTTGTTCACTGACTCTTCTTCTTAAGATTTCACTAACTTTCTCCTTTTGTAATCTGTCATCATCATTTAAATCATCATAATTAAAATCAGAGACAAATTCATTCTTGTTACTATTCACAATTGTTGCGACTTCATTATTATCAGGATATAATTCATCTTGTTCAATTTTAGTTGGTGGAACACACTTTGGTGATTTCTCACGGGTATTATTATAATTGGGTCCCTCGTTTTCATTCTCCTCTTCTTCATCATCATCTTGACTACTGCTACCACTATCTGAATGTAAATGAAATTTAGATCTTAATGCTTTTAATGTATCACTAGGTTTATTCTTTAACTGATGTTTCTTTGAATTATATCTATCATTTGAATTATGTCCAGTTTTCTTATTTCTCATAAATGGATTAATGAAAAATGAGGACGATGAACCGGAAGTTGATGTATCGGATATATTTTGTATTGGAGATGGTGATACTCGGTTATCTAGTGGTTTCTTTCTAAGATTATCAGTTGTATTATCATTACTATATGAATAATGAGATATGAAATCGGGTCTCTGTTGTTGAGTTTGTTGCTGTTGTGCTTGTGCTTGTTGCTGTTGTAAATTTTCATCAGATAACATATCAACATAGGAATAAAATCTTAACAATCTTGAACTTGGTGATGGAGACGAAGATTGTTCACTAGATGTTTGTCTTGATGCTAAAACTGGAGAATTTAATCCTAAATTATGAGTAGATTGTGCCCTTGGTGTTGCTGTTGAAGAGGATCTAGTTCTACCTAATGCCATATCTAAACCTAAAGTGGAAGGTCTCTTCGAATAAATCATATCTACGTCATCTAATTTTGTATTGACATCTGTTACAATTGAACAAGATTCATCTAACGCAGGAGGAACAAAGTTTTCCAAAGTATGTAAATAATTACCATTGTTATTGTTATTACTATCATTATTTGTAGTATTGTTATTACAATTGCAATTAGTTGTACTTGAATTATTATAAGATTGTGAATATAACTGTGGATTACCTGTCTTAACCCGTCTAATTTGAGAACTTGTTACATTACCAATACTAGTAGTTGAAATATTATTTGTATTATTATTTGGATTAGTACTATATCTTCTTAAATCATTAGATGGACTTGTGAATGAAAATGAGGAGTTTCTTTTCGTCGGTAATGGTTTATGTATAATATTTGCACTAGTATAATTTGTAACATTATTTGGAATCCCCTGATTGAATGATATTGTAGCTTGACTTTGTTGCCTAGACAATGGTCTTGAAACATTTCTTGATGCAGATCTTGACATGGCTCTGGAGACAGGTCTTGAGACAGGTCTTGAACTTTGTGATAAAAAATTTGGATCCTCCACATTTCTTTCAAATATTAGAGATGCTTCGCCATCCTTATCTCCTGAAAATGAATTCAATCTTGAATGTGAACGCGACGACCATAAGGGATGTTCATTTGTACTTGTACTTGAATTCGATATAGTCTTTGAGATTACACTCATTCTCTATGATTTTGTTATACTTGCTATTTGTCTGATTAGTTTTTGCAGTATATACGATAACGTTTACTGATGTGGAAAAATGTATTTGTATAGTTGACTTTCAAACAGCAAAAGTCTTTTGTTGAAACACTAAGTAAATAAGCTTAAATACTTAACAACGTTAAAGATTCCTGATTGTTTATAGATAATGAATGCATAGTTTTATAGAAAACTTGGTCTATAATGTTAAACAATTTCAGTGCAGGCAGGGGGGGCGAGAGAAGACAAAAGAATGGGCCGGTCAATAATTAAATTAAATAATAATTACATTAGACAGATGAAATATTGCCATATATGATGGGATGTATCACAGTGAAAATGGCGCACAGACACACACGCGCTCTACTTTAACTAATTGTGTCTATTTGTGCTGCTATTGTGCCAGCGCTGCAGTGGTTTCTCTGCGGTGCTAAATTATCCCGCAGTTGGAGTGCGTCAATACCATGGGAACGCTAAGAAACCCCGCAGTGCACAGAATACTGTGGTCGGAGATGCCGTGGGGCAGCTGGTCGTATCTCCCGTCCCTGCGGACTGTTCTCTGCGAATATGGAAGGATTCTGGTGCTGCAGCTGGCGCCAGCCGCGGGATCGCTGCTTTAGCAGAAAGAAAGATATATAATTGCCGTTTTAAGTGATCTAATTGGGGGTGTGACGGAAAGACCGTGCACAGTGATATATTTCGAGCTGCATCTCGTTTCATACGAGAAAGAAGAAAAGGGACCCCCTGAAGATTATTGCAAGCCCTAATTGAAAGAATTAAATATCATTTCCTACGGAGCATGACCTGTGCAGTGAAATACGATGTCTCTGTCCCTCGTACTTTCCAACGGTATAAAAGAGACAACTAAATGCATTGGTCATATATATATATATATGTAATAATTGATTAACGGATGTTTTATTGTTATGTTATGATTGATGTACGAAGTGCGATTATATTTCTATCACCAGTATGGGAGAATATGTAGAGTGAGCGATATCGTACCAGTTGTTTCAATACAACAGGTGATAACGATTACTATGGAATAAAGTATATTCCAATCGAGTATAACACGATTATACTCGGTTTACAAATGTTTGCGACGATTGTTACCGATCGTATGCATTACTGTCGAACAACATTTCATTTCCTCTATATTATTACTTTTTTTTTTACATGATGAACATTAATACTGCGTTATCGTATTGATGGGCTAGTTTAAGTACTAGTTCAATAGGAAACCAATATAACAACATTTATCTCTGACATTAAAAAAAAAATCAACCCTTGATTTAATTTCTTATCTTGCCTGTTAGTATTACATAATCAATCTCAAATAATATATTGATATTCTTCTTATATTCAAACTTCCGTTTTTTGATTTTCCCAAGAGTTCATTATTTACTGTAGATATTTAAAACTTGACATATTTAACTTATTGCTTAGCAAGATCAAAGGTAAGTAACTTGCCCACCTCTATAAGGATAATGATTCAAAATGATAACGATATGAATAAAGATAATAAAAAACTCACTCCTTTACAAAAGGAAATTGTTTCAGGTTTAACTGCAGGGTCAATTACTTCAATTGTAGTACATCCATTAGATTTAATCAAACTAAGGTTACAACTGTTATCAACAGATAAAACAAATTTATCATCTAATCATCATAATAATTTACAAAAATATAAATATGTTATACGGAATATCATCACACCAATTAAAAATGATTTGATGATTAATAATTTATATCGAGGATTAACAATTAACGTTCTGGGTAATTCAATTGCTTGGGCATTATATTTTGCATCATATAGATCATTCAAGACAATAATAGGAACATCAAAAAATGCTAACGATTGGGATAATTCGATGATATATCTAATATCTGGTGGACTTGCAGGTATCTTTACATCTATCATTACTAATCCAATATGGGTATTAAAGACAAGAATCATGTCAACAAACAAACATTCCTTTAATAAATCATATGATTCAATTTCAAGCACTTATAAATCTTTAATTACAAAAGAAGGTTATAAATCATTATTAAAGGGTTTAACTCCATCAATATTAGGTGTGTCTCAAGGTGCAATATATTTTATGATTTATGATACTTTAAAACAGAAAAAGATTCAAAATAATAAACATTCTAGATTATCTACTAAGGAAACAATCATAATTACATCGATAAGTAAAATGATATCGACATCATCTGTTTATCCTCTACAATTATTAAAATCAAATTTACAAAGTACAAATATGATTCATTCAAATAATTCTATGACAACTTTAAATCTAGCCACTACAATCTTTAAACAAAATGGTATAAAAGGTTTGTATAATGGTTTAGCAACAAATTTATTCAAAGCTGTCCCAACGACATGTATAACTTTCTCCATTTATGAAGCAATGAAAGGTTACTTATAATGAACATTTATCAAAATTTTGCATTACATTTATATACACATTTCAACTCTGTAAATATTTAAGAAAAAATAAATATGGATATTTAACTCTAATCTCTATCTATATATTAAGTCCCCTTTAAGAAGACTCCAAAATCAATATATACAATTGATTAAAAATACAGTAATGTATCGTTTATTGAAATGAGTGTGTGAAATTATATTCTTTATATTTTTTTATATGTTATACATATCTTCCTTCAGAAATTATTAAACAATAGTAACAACAATCGAATTGATCGCTACTAATGATAAATAATTTTCAGATGGAAAAAAGGGATATATCAATTTTTAATAGTTTTGTTGTTCTTGATATGAGATGTTGATGAAAATAATATTATGTGCTAGAAAAAAAAGTTATTAAAATAAAATGAATTGTTTATAAAAACAACCATTACATTTAGTAACCTAGAGCAGCTAATTGCTTAGCAACATCAGATTCGGCAGAGGCAGCAGAAGCAGCAGTGACCTTCTTGTTGAAAGCTCTCTTCTTAGCGTAGTATTCAGCAGAGCTGACCTTTCTCTTAGCTTCAAGCTTAGCAACAACATCTTCGTATTTCCAACCGACAGCAGAAGACAACTTAGATAAAGTAGTGTATTTTCTACCTGGCTTTAATCTTAGAACTCTTAGAGCGTTTGGAACAACAACTCTCTTCTTCTTGTCATATGGTGGTGGGATACCTTCAAAGACCTTTAATCTTTCTAGAGCAGCCTTACCACGGGCAGTCTTATGTTGGATCATACCTCTAACAGCCTTGTAGAAGATTCTAGATGGGGCTCTGAAATGGAATGGACCATGGGTCTTGTTGTATGCAGTAGCCTTTCTTAAGTAATCGTGGTACTTTAACTTGTTTCTGAAGAATTCACCAGAGACATTTAGAGATTCAGCTCTGACAACAACGATCTTTTGACCGTTTAATAGTTGCTTAGCAACAACGGAAGCTAAACGACCTAGTAAGTGACCCTTACCTATTAAAAAATAAGTGTGCATATTGTGGAATAAATCACATAGCATCATGAAAACATGACGATGATAAAAGATACATCACAATAATTACGATTTTAGTTAGTAAATTTATTCATAAAATTTGTAAATTGGGAGTATTGCTTATAATCATATTAAAGTTCCAACATCTTTTTTTCATAATAATACAAAGTATTCTTATTATATTCGTTTGATAATTTTCGAATCTGATGGTCTGTTCATTGAGGGATTTCATTCTTGAGTTCATGCTTTCATATTTTTTCCATTCACACATTATAATCATATATTCTTACATCGCATACAACCTGTTATATCATATTTATTTTCTTTATCAATGCCATTGTTCAATGTGTTTCTCATATTTATTTCTCTCGATTATAGTCTTATATGGTAATAACATATACTCTTCTCATTAATTTCATCTTAAAAACATACCGTCAATAACAACAACTGGTTCAAAAGTAGACATATCGATTCTTGTTGGTTTCTTGTACAATTCACTTAATTGAAAAGAAAAAATTGACTACTATTTAATATATAACTTTGATATTATATAACGTTACTATCGACATATACTACTAGTTCAAGCAATATTACATTATTTTGCTATTATTGTTGGTAGTATTAGGCATTGCGTTCATTACGATGAAAAGTTTCACGAAGTTCCTCACTGTTCTCATTAGGTGAAATTTCCATGCATTCACAAAGTTCATCAGTGAAACAATGCATTTGTTACGTAGTGCTCCACTGCTAACAAAATTTCAATAGTTAACTATGCGAATTCTATTTTTCAGATTTGTTTTCATTCTCTTCGCGATGTCAAGACAAAAAAAGTGACTTTTCATTCAATCTTTTAGCAAAAAAAAAAATAAATATAAAAAAATATCCAAATGTTGTGGGTGTGAGGATGTTCCACACAGTCTAATTTTCTTATCTAAAATTTTCGATCTCATCTTATGTTGTCGTTTTTTTCAAATGCTGTAATCAGCATAAAATTTTGCTATAAATTGATATATGGAATTACCTTCATATCTTGATCTCTTTTGGGAATTGAATGACCTTGTACTGTTATTTAGTAAATCTCTTGACAATATAACTGCCTTGAAAAGGCCACTGCTAGAATTAGAGCATTGGCGTAACCGGAGAAGACCAGTATTTAATTGATAGTGTGCTTGTTTTGTATCGGACATACTGCTATTCTGATACATAATATCCATTCCATTAATAATAACTAATACTTTATGAGAACTCGGCAATGGTACATCTAGAACTTTCTCACTAACTTGTTCTTGCTCACTGTGCATGATTTTCATTAGAATATCTGTTAGTTCTCTCAGAATCAATGCTTGATTAATAATTACATTATCATAAATTTTCTTGTTGGTTGGAATTGTAATTGGCACCATCTTTTGAAATTCTTCCAAGGGAAATGAGTTGACAGAATCAATGTAATATAACTTATTCATTGTTATATTGTTCACGATATTTGTTTCAGTACCCTTTGTGGTATTTACATTACTATTTGTTATTATGAAATCGTGTAGACCTTTCGCTAAAGTCTTTTTATTGAATGATTTCCACAAAAGCAAGTTTGGTAAATCATCATATCGTTGCATCGTATTACTCCTCTATGGCTTATCTGATGTACAGATTTCATATATACGGTATGTACGAGATACTCGATGACTTCCTTTTTTTTTAACGTATATTGTGCAGTTTACTCTTTCGCGCTTACCACTTAATATCGATCAATTGTAATAACTGACACCTTATCTTTTTATTTTTTAGAATTCAGAAGAAATCTAACTTTGAATATGCTACCTTTAAGTATCGAATCTGTTTGGAAACATCAATTACCGGAATTAATGTAACTTGGTTATATACGTATACATAAAAAGTATGAATAAATATTACAACATCCGAGGTTAAATTATCTACGTTGTGGAGAAAGCTTCAATATATCGCTAGCCATCCCTCTCGCCATTGTCATATCTTGAGTCATTACATCATTTGGTCTAATTTCGTTATCATAAGGCTCAGGTAAACATTGATAATTTGACATATGAATAATTAATTGTTTATCAACAGCTGCATTCTTTTTACTTTTACTTGCAATACCTAATTTCCATTTACTTAAAAACTCTTCCCTGTAGTTTTTATCGATACACCAAACCATACCTTTCCCTGAGGAAGAAAGTTTCTTCTTTGGCAATTTACTGAATGCACTATTTAATGATAATGTATGTCTAACAGAATTTTGCCAATTTGATTTTGTAGTTCTAAAATACTCATAATTAGTCATCATATATTGGTATATCTCTGACAGGGACATTATACCATCATCTGTGGATAAGATGGCTTGGGTGATTGCGGTACCGTAGGCTAATGGTGGTCTATTATTTTTGGTTGAATCTGTGTCATTACCGTTGGGAGTCTTTTCTTTCTTGATGCTGTCTTTGTTTATGATGGTTTTAGTTGAATTTTCTTCAGTGGCTTCTATTTCAGTCGTTAATGAATCCGATTTTATATCTTCTGGCTGTTTTTTATTATTTTTAGATTCTGATCTTGGACCTAATGGGGGAATTACTTTACGAGATGAAAGACGACTTCCTGAAGATGTTGATTTTTTGAAGTTATTAGTCTCTGGAATGGAAGATGATCTGGATTGAATATTTGGTTTCTGATTGTCTGTTGTAAAATCTGATGCTATATTTGAGGAAGTAGTTAACGTAGGTTTAATTTTTGATATAGTTGTTCCATATTGTTTATTACTAGCAATGGATACAATTTTGAATTTTTTCGAACAAGTTTTTCTACTGTAATTGTCCTCTGATAAGGGTCTCTTCAGTGTATCTTCTTCTTGTTGTTCATCTGCTTTTGTATCATCAGCCTCTTGATCATATGCATCTGTTGTTGTATTAGCTAATTGAATAGTTTCATCGGCTTTAGCGTGCGAAGATGTAGAACTGTCATCACTATTATAGTCACTTTGCAAATCATCAACACTTTTCAATGGATTTTGACGTTTTGGTTTTTTATCCTTGTTGTATGCATCTCTTTTCCAATTATCATTTGATGAGATACTATCAACCATTGGAATATTTTGTAAATCCAGTCTGAGATTCATGTGATCATTAATGTAATTGGAGTCTCTAATAATGTCCTGTAACAAGGGATTGTTATTCCCATTCAGGCCATATATCGTAATTAGATCTGGGATCATTTCTTTTAAACAATCTGAATGGATCACAGGAGTTTGATCTGGTAGAATGAAAATCATTTGTACCCCACCAATATCTATAATATCACCAGATTTTAAGACGATCCTCCTGTTTGGGCTATTACCTTTATATTTTTTGTAATTCAGTTTTGCACCGTTTCTCCCTAATATAATTAATTCCCAATCACCAGTTTCTCTATTAAATTCAATAGAGGCATGTCTTCTTGAGACTGTCTTGGCTGGGCCCAAATCAATATTAGTACTATTTGCATCATTGATGATATCGTCTTGAGTTGTTTTTCTTAACAATTTAAGGGACTCGATATTATCTGTATTTCTACCGATACTAACTTTTAATGATTTAACGAAATAAGTCCAATCATTCCCAGATAATTTGGCAAAGGCTTTAATTTCTTTAATTTTATTTTTTTTATTATTGAATTGATGGGAGGCAGCAATATCTGTCTTTACAGAAGATAATATAGAAGTGATACAATTAGCTAGATTATTGAACTGTTCCTTTGTATATTTTGGATTATTGAAATAATTTTTACCAGTTGATTTGTTTATTCTGTTATTCATTGTCAATTTTTGCTCTCTTCTTATACGGTGGTATAATATGAGGAAAATGGGCAGATATCTATATATATATGCTAGAGTATATCTATATATATATGCTAGAGTATATCTAATGTATAACAACGTTTATAAATTAAGTTTCATTAATATCTTCACTGAAAATAAATAATTTTTCACTTTTGTTCACTATTGTCATATAATATTTGTTTACTCTGCTCATGTTGGTTCTGCCCAGCTTTGTACGGCAACTTAACTGGCATTACGGGCTCCCCATACAAAATTCTGTAAACAAAAGATGAAAACGACAATAGCAGAAGAAATGTATAAAGAGGCAAGAAATAACAAGTTGATTGATTCATTGATTGGTAGCAAGTGTGTTCAAACAGAGAATATATATTGTGCATCCCTAGTGCAACTAATATTAGATATATTCAAATTGTAACAGAATGTAGGGAATAAATGCTGTGAAAGCACTTTATGTATATACACATATGGTACACAGTTTGGCACACCCTAACCTCAGCCCTACCTTGTAACCCTAGGGTAACGAATCTGCTGTTAGGGTTATTTCAATTTTTCAAGGTGTTCTGCCGTCATTTCTTAGTCAAGTGTTGTTGTCCGTAAGAGGTAGCTACATGCAGTGAACGCGCGATAGTGCCAGTAAGTCTCGTATTGTAACGGTTGTTGTCCTTCTGTCTGTGAACAAAAATTTGTCAAAGTAGACTAGAGAATAGAGAATAGATTTACATACAATAGTGGAATTGTCAAACAATGACAGATACTTTACAGTACTAGACAATATTGATATTAATGACTGATTCATAGTGTTATTTATGTACGTGTATATATATAGATATATAGATGCATCTGTCCCTATTTGTAAATTTGATTATATAATTCTAATAGTTCTGTATACAGCCACTCCGGTCTCAGCCATAGATAAATAATGATGTCTGAACAACAAGTGAAAAGAAGAAGAGTCACTAGAGCATGTGACGAATGTAGGAAGAAGAAAGTTAAATGTGATGGTCAACAACCATGTATACATTGTACAGTTTACGCATTTGAATGTACTTATAATCAACCTACTAAAAGATATGCATCAGGTGGTTTATCTAATAATAACAATACTACGACTAATAGTTCAACTTCAAGTATAAACACTATACAAAGTTCAACAAACAGAAATCAAAGATTACCAAATAATGGAAACTTCAATAGCGGTCCAGTATTGAAAGTAGACAATGATCTGAATAAGAAATATGGTATGGTAACAGATAATCAAGAAATGCCTGAGTTCAACAATAATAATAATAACAATGTCACACCGACGGATTCCATGAAACCAGCTATCAATGTATTCCCAGTAATTAATTCTAACATTAGCAATTCTAGTAATGGTACACTTGCAAAACGTTCAAGCAATACTAAATTGAATAAAATGAATAATGATTTGATAAAATATCAACAACTACTAAATTATTTAATTCCAAATTTACCTCCGATTGATTCATTAGATATTCCAACATTTCAACAGATTGTACAAAATTTTAAAGGTCATTCAATGACTTATTTAGAAGATGCCGTAAAAGAATATCATTTAATTTCAAGAGATTCGGTATCTCCGACAGGAAGACAGATATCAAGATTAAATAGCCCCGATCTTACGAATAACAAGAATGGACAGCATTCTTCAACTAATTCAGTCGACTCTATGAATGATAATAAAGATGGCACATTATCAAATACTCCAATCACTATAGGTAGAGAAATTAAAATTATGTTACCACCAAAAAATATTGCATTACATTTTGTCGAAAAGACTTGGAAATATTGTTGTGTATTGTTACGTTTCTATCACAGACCATTATTTATTAAACAATTAAATGAATTATATGACACAGATCCATCGAATTATACTCAGAGACAAATTAATTTCTTACCGTTATGTTATTCAATTATGGCTGTCGGTGCATTATTCTCTAAATCATTGAGCCAAGCAAATAGTAGCAATTCAAGTTCACCAAGTAGGGATACTCAACCACAAGACGAAACTGAAAGAAAATTGTTGCAGGATGAAGGTTATAAATATTTCATCGCTGCAAGAAAATTGATCGATATTACAAATACAAGAGATTTGAATTCAATTCAGACGGTAGTAATGTTATTCATTTTCTTACAATGCTCTGCTCGATTATCTACATGTTACGCATACATTGATGTCGCGATGAGAAGTGTATTGAGAGAAGGATATCATAGATTGACACCTGCTAACTCAGGTTTGAATCCAATTGAAATCGAAGTAAGAAAAAGATTATTCTATACGATTTACAAATTAGATATCTATGTTAATGCGATGTTAGGCTTGCCTAAATCCATTTCAGTTGATGATTTTGATCAAACTTTGCCCATAGAATTATCCGATGAGAATATTACCGTTGACGCATATTTACCAGAACATCAGCATTCAGTATTGTCAAGTATCGCTATATCGAACCATCATACAAAACTAATAATGATCCTAAATGATATTGTCACTGAATTGTACCCAATTAAAAGAACAAGTAATATGATATCGCATGAAACTGTAACAAACCTAGAATTAAAATTGAAAAATTGGGTTGATCAATTGCCTAAAGAAATGAAACCAAATGCGAAAAATATTGATCAAAGATTTGAAAGAGCAAATAAATTATTACATTTATCTTTCTTACATGTTCAAATTATTTTATATAGACCATTCATTCATTATGTGTCACATAAATATGCCGCCTCGGTCCCAGATCCATTATCTCTACAAAGAGCAAGAAATTGTATCAACGTCTCTAGAACTGTCGTTAAATTGGGTCAAGAGATGTTAGATAAATCGTTAATCGCAGGTTCTTATTGGTATGCTAATTATACTATCTTCTATTCAGTAGCTGGTCTACTATTCTATACACACGAAGCAGAACCAAGCGATAAAGAAAGTGCTCGTGAATATTATGATATTTTAAAGGATGCAAAAGATGGTCGAAATCTATTACTGAGATTAAAAGATACAAGTATGGCAGCTAATAGAACTTACAACATTCTAAATAAATTATTTGAAAAATTGAATAATAGAACAATTCAATTGTTGTATCCATGGGATCATAAACCTACCCCACAGATTGCACAAACGCAATCAATTCCATCAGCAATAGCAAGCAGTGTCAATTATTCAAGCAATGTAACACCTACCAACGGTTCTTCAATGGGTCCGGAAGTAAGTAACAACGCACAATACTCCATGAATAATGCTCCGAAACAGGATTTAGATTTGGAGAATTTTATGAAGACTATTCCATCATCGGATCAACAATCGTTCGTTGACAATGGTAATAATAATTCAAAGCAATTAACTAACGATCAACCAAACCCGGTGTTCAACTATGATTCTAATGAAAATGAATTATTAACTCAATCTTTACCAGAGAATAATTTCAATAATATGCAATCTAATATGCAGGCGACAAATCCGGATTTAATATCAGATTTAGGTTCTGATAAATCAAATGTCCAATTCAAATCAGAGGACCCTTCAAATTTGGATGTATTAAATGTCTTTGATCAATTAGATGCTCAATTGTTTGGAAAATATGTACCTGGTACAGATTTCAATACTCCTCAATAGATGTTAAACATATATCTTACGTAATAAATAAATAATTAATAAAAGTGCAAATAATAGTAATAGTAATAGTAATAGTAATAATAATAATGTCCATTAAAATAATATTATATATAATATTTATTCATTAAAACTTGATTTTAATCATTCCCATATTTAATTCTACTATCTATCCTTTTTGTATTAGTTGCAAACGAATCAGCCAAATACTTCTTGAACGATACATTTGATGGCGCTCTCGACAAACTTCTATTAAGTAAAACAGAAACCTTCTTATCATATAGTTGGGGGGCAGATTCTAAGTTAATTGTTTGGTCAGTATTAGTGGTATCTGTTGACATTGATCTCTCATGTGGACCAATACTCATATTGTTGGCCTTTTGGACACTTGAAATTCTATTGCTGGCATCCTTAGTGAAAAAACTATCCAGGTTATCCAATTCTGCCCACATGTGACTTAATGTAGCATATTTTTCTTCTTGAACAGAAAATGAATCAATAGTATCCATCCTACCTAATTGGTAATCACCATCATTATGGAATTCAACTTCATCGATATTATTTTGATCCTGTTCAATAGCAGCACTATTAGCACAAGATGTAAAAACAGTATGAACGTTGTGTCTAGTCATAGCAGCTGTCATGGTAGGCATAGGAACAGACCAACCAGACTCTTCTGGTAACCCAAACAATGTAGCTGTTGCATTCAGATTATTTTTGACATCAGTATTACCCATACTGATTCTTAAAACATCCTTATCCATTTTACTACCTGAAACATTTGGAACACAATCTAGTACGCTGATCGCTTGTAATTCGTAATCAGTTAATAACAGTCTTAGAAGTGGTGAGATAAGATCAGCACCAACACCGATAAACTCTGAACCAGTCAGATCAACTAACGGGAAGACATATTTTAGGATTTCCATAGTTTGAATTCTAATCCAACCTGCCGTGTTCAACAGTAAACCTAATAAGAACACGAGTGTTTGTGCTGAATACTTTGGAAAATAATTACGAGATATAAAACTGACGACTTGACTCATAAAATCTTTCTTGGATCTAAATTTATCCTTAGCTAATGAATCTACTAAACGAGACAACGAAGGTTGGTTTTTCTCGGTAGCTAGAAATATCAAGGAGTCAGCTGCAGTTTGAACATTGGTATAATCCTTCTTATCCATTGCATCTAAGAATCTTGGTAAATTAGAAATTAGAGCGAATAGCAGTCGAGTCTCACTATCTGCGACAATCTTACTGTCATTCAGTAAATTAATCTTATCTAAAAATTTATAAGTAACCTCTAAGGAATTGGTCGAACGTAAACCAACAAGAACAATTTTCTGTAGACCATCAAATCTACCTTCCCAATTTGATGGGAACGTTGCGACTAGACACTGAACCGTATCAGGAGAATCTAAATCAATTTTGGATATAAACTTTGAGATACAGGAAAGTGATTCGATAAATTCTTGCTCGTGAATACTGCTCATACAGGCAATAATGGACCAGAATAATTGTGGGAAACTAATTAAATCAGTAGCATCTAATTCTGCCATTATGGCATTTAGTGTCATTAGGATTTGCATAGCAAAACCTTGAATATCCGGGTTTTCATCAGCTATAGTGTTTGAAAGTCTATGTAACATATCACGTAACATCTCCTGGTCTAAAAACGAAAGTAAAGATCTGAATACTTGGAATGACCGACAGGCAATATGTCTCACAGGACATGTTGTAGCCCATTTTAGTGACGTTCTTTGCCAATCATTTTGTGTATTCTCAACCGAATCGCCGAATATCTGAATAATATTTCTGACCAACATATTCATAGCCTTAGGTGACCTAGCTCCACGTTTGTCTTTAACTAGATTATCATACGACCAGAGTGTTGATCTAGTACGTAAAAGTGTGGCAGTTTCCTCTGATTTTTCATGTTCAGGAGCAATACCAAAGATTAAATTACACATTATTCTGGAAGCACTTTCTTGTACAAGTGGAACGTAATGATCCAGCAAACATATACAAATGTGTAGCAGTATAGGAAGTGATGACTTTAGTGAATCATTAATGTCGGTAGATAAGTTGACCAAAAATATAATAGTTAATTGTGCCTTGGAAAACGTTACCTTCTTAACATTTTGTTCTAAGATATCCCAAATATTTGCAATAAATGAGTACCTATTATCTTTATTGATAGGTTCTGATATTTGTCTTTTGGTAGTTGGAATCATTGCTTTTGGTTTTAGATTCCTCAATAATGTATCTATCAAACCAATACTACCTGGAACGCTAGCAAGATAAAGCACGACATCTCTCGCCTTCTGCACAAAATGAGAATTTTCGTAATCGGTAGAAGATTGTAACAAGTATTCTAAAGAAACCAAAATATTCTGGAATGAATTGCCTTTACCTAGAGATATCCATAATTGTTCAACCTCGTTCGGCAAGGTATCATTAAGTGTTATTGTAACATAGAACAAGTTTTTCAAAACCATAAATGTATCTAATTCATCAATGGACTTTAAAATAAATTTATTAACCCAGGGAACCATTAAGACCAGTAAAGCACGTTGGAGTTCAAATGGGAAAAGGTCCAAAATTCCAACCAAACTTGAGAAAACCTTCAAGCTTAATTCTTGAGATAGTAGATCAGCAAAGATACTAGAAATCTCGAACGCTGTTGATTTGTACACCATTTTTGATGAGTTAGCCAATTTCTCCTTAAAAACCTTGGTATAAGAAGAATCGTGTAATTTTGTTTCCACCACTGATAATAAATCAACTGCGCAAATCCGTGTTTCTTCTTCATCGGACACCAAACCGTACAGACCTAGGGAGACCAGCTCATGTTCTTCTAATATAAGATTGTCTAGTTTTAGGACGGCCTTGCATAATGTTGTGTAATATAACACAGCCACAGATGGATGACTGTGATGCGATATACATTGAGTAGAGACATCCTGAAAAAGCTTCATATTGGTATTGTTCTTTTCAAGTAGATTTGCCAACGCAGTTACACCTAAAATTCTTACTACTTCATTATCGGAGTTGAACATCCCTTCGATCCATAACAAAAGTGATTCTAAGTCAAAGGATATTGTTATCGGTGTCTCAGGGAGATCATATAATGTCTCTGTAATAGACTCACAGCATAATATTACCATTGTTTCTAATACCACAATTTGTAGTCTGTTTCTCTGAAATTCTATACCTGCCATAATAGCTGTTCTGTCTCTTTCGTTTTCGGTATTTTGTATCATGTATGTGTATCTCTCATTTGCTAAGTAAGCACAATCACCATAACCACACCATTCTTTTAAATAATTGAAGCAAGAGGCACGAGCTTGGAACGAGAACAGTTTGCCCACATTATCATGATCCTTTATTTCAGAATAGAATCTGAGTAATAACTCTGAGAAGTAACATCTCAGTGGTTGGTAGTCGTAAGAATTTTGAACGGAACTGGACTGTAAAAATAATTTAGCATGTTTTAGGAATTCGGAGAGTTTACGTAAAATCCATTCGTCATCTATAATCGAGGGCTCTTTTAGGAAACGAGACAATATGGCTAAGATTTGAAACATTTCAACCCTGATCTGATTAGAACTGTTCTCTTTCCACCCTACCAAAAAGCTATCTATACTTTCAATATAGGTTTTATAAATGTTCACGTTCATAGAACTCAACCCAGAAATAATAGCCTCTCTGATCAATATACTTTGAGAACTTAGTAGAGGTAAAACCATTTTAAATATCGACTTCGCAGATTTTATCTTTTGATGTTGAACAGTAAATATCTGCTGACTCTTCTTCCTTCCGTGTTTTTTCGAACTACTTGGGATATGTAAGATTTGATCATTTGTGGATGTTAAAGACGTACAAGCAGCAACCAGATACAATTTCCACTGATTGATAATAGTCTCTGGTAAACTATTTTGAGGCTTAAAATTTGGGTCATTCGAAATATGAAGTACAACTTCGTGCACCTGAACAAGTCTAATACAAACAATTGAGCGACACAAAGCCATGGTAACAGGACATGTTTGGAAAATATATGCCAGCACTTTTGGAAATGCTCTTTGCCATAATGCAGCATCCACACCATAAGACGACTCTGCTAAACGAATTAGTAACCCTTTCTTGTATTTACCATTTAACTTAGATAATCTCTGTTTTTCAACAACACTCAATGTTATCTTTTGAGGATTAATGTAGGAAAAAATGTTTGCTTCATGAATAAAATCGATTAATCTATTACCGCGATCCGCAGCAAAATGATATGACGAGGATCGCGAATGACCATTTTCAGTTAGTTTTTCTGTCTTCTCAGTTATAGCTTCATCGAATTTGGATGTTGTTCTAAGGATCTGAACACCTAACTTCCGAACAGTAAAATCATGTGAACATAGGAAAAACAAACCATTACCTTCAACTTCCTCAATAACCGTAATAATATTTTTCCATTCTAATTTTTCTGTTCCTGATGTATCATTTGCTGCTTCTTCATTAGGCATTAATTGGATACCATCGAGCCCCATAACCTTTTTAGATTCCTTAGTTTTAGAATTTTGGAATTCATTCAACCAACATTCAAGTAACTCGACATACAGCATTAGTAAAGAGATATATTCTGTAGAAGTTAAATACGACATGTTGTATCTTGATTGTGTCTTCTCATCGAAATCAAAAGAATATTTGGCAAACCATGTAATAAACGTGTATGCATTATTTTTGGTTGCAAGAGCCCTTAAAGCATTTCTGCAACTGGTAGAAATCAGATTATCTGCATGAACAGCATTTCTTGTTAAGACTTCGATGATAGGTTTGTATGGGATGTTTTTAGAAATTGCTAAACAACAAGGGATTGTTTCAATTATTGTTGAGAACAAAGATAAATTTAATGAGTTCTTCTGTGCTGTACTTTCATTATCATTAGAAAATCCAAATGAAAATGTACCAAATGGAGTGGAAGTCTGTTTTTGATGATAATTTTCAGGTGACCAAACTTCGGAACCAATCGATGAATCTAACAACAGGAACAATCTGTATATACTAGCACATATCTCCTCATTATTAACAGATAACGCTTCATTTACAGGTGATATTATATTATTCAAATCAGTTGGATATGTTCTACTGTCATTTTCTGGAAATTTCGGCCTTTCATTGGTTAGAACAAACCCTTTATAAGTTTTGATAGCCAGTATCAATTTGTCATAGGCAATATTTTCAAGGCTATTGCCGTTAAATGACTGTTTAATTAATGGTATTAATGTATGCTCCACAAGGAAATTCGGGTATAGGTAACCGATTGAAATTAATGCATCAGATAATGGACAAAGCAATTCAAGATCAGTTGTTAACCAATTTTCCTTCTTTTTATTGTTTAAATATAAAAATAATAAATTTGTTAAAGTTTTGGTTGTGTTGTTTAGAGTATCTGAACATCTGTAAAGATAAACCCAGACTAAACGTGATATACCAACTGCGAAAATTATACGATCATCCAATTTTTTCGTCTTGATTTTGTTTGAACTTGATTCGATGATATTTACCCAATGTTCAGAAAATACTTGGGGTGGTGAAGCACATAAGATTGATACAGTTAATTTGAACCCGTTAGCCCAAGAACGGTTATCAGGTAGAAGATTCTTCCCAGCTTTTAATAAGGTTTCCATGGCTTCTAACCAGGTTGGATGGTTAACTTCAGCGCTTAATGAACCCGCTAATGGTAACAGCAATTGGTTTGTTACTTCACTATAAGCCAATTTAACAGTTTCATTTTGAGTCGATAAGAAAAATTTAGCTAAACTCTTTATAAAATCCGCACTTTCTTCAAATTTTTCAAGTGGATAATTTTTCAACAAAAGGTATCTCATCCCAAGGATTAATAAATGTACTGATGGTTCATCTTCCTGTTTGGCCCTTTTCGGTATTTTCTCTAGATCTGAAATGAATCGATCACTTACTGAAAGAAATTTCTTATCTGACATACAACCTAATAATTCTGCGAAGGAATTCCAATTTGAAGATTTGATTAAACTTGATGATAATGATACGGGATCTGTAGTTTTCAATTGTGCGTAAACGATTTCCTCCAATTTATCACTAAGATCTTCATCTCCATTTTCAGGCGCTTGCCTAATGATTTCGATTAAAACTCGACAAAGAATATATATACTGATTAAAGATTTCCTATCTGTTGTCAATGCTGCAATTTTCAATTGTTCTAATTGATTTTGCATATCTGTCACTTTCTGATTCTCAAAAGAATTCTTAATTCTTGTTGGGGCTCTTGATGAGACGTTTCTCTTCGGTAGGAAACTATTTGAACCATCTGAGCTATTCTTTTTATGTTTCTGTAAAATGGATGACGATGTAGATGATGATCTTGAGACTCTTGTCCGTGTGTATTGTGTTTCATCCTCATAATCCTTTAAGAATTTGGTAACATCTTCTGCGGCAGCATTAGCTGCTTCAGATTTTGTCTTTCTCCAATACATCATTGCATCGATGACAGGTTTAGGCTTATTTCTTGCTATATGTCCCAGGGATTCTATAATTTTATCAAATGATGGGTCTAGACCTTCGCCTAGAATATCTATTATTGGTGGTTCACTATTCAATGGATACTCTAAACATATATTTAATTTATTTTCAGCATGACGTATGAATTTAGTGAATAAAATATGTAATGCATATTCAGACGGACTTTTCCAATCAGTAGCCATTTGTTGTCTTAAATTTATTACATATTCTTCAGTTAATGATTTATTTGTTGTATCTGTTGGTGTTGAATCATGAGTCTCTTCTTGTGGAGTAGTTATTTCTATATTTTCAGTTTTATCATCTTGAATATTATTGTTACTTTCTTGAAATGATTCCATTAGTTTAGTCTTTTTAGGTGGGAATGAACTTATTGGCATTTCTATTGGTGATGGAATATCAATTATTGGAGTAGTCATTGTAGTTGTACTAATTGCACCAGGTGTATTAAATTGTTGATTTCCTTGAATTTGTGGTGTAGAATGTAATAAATCAACAAAATTTGGATTAATATTAACATTATTAAGATCAGTTTCGATACTTTGTGAAATGTTTGGGAAAGTGAACCCACTTGATGGTTTATTATTTACTGCTTGATTTTTGACATCACTATTATTATTATCCTTAGAGATATCATTGTTATTATTCATATCAGGTGTCGAAATATTTTCCGATGATTGTGCCGGGAAAGTGAATCCAGAATTCATCATTATCCCTTGAAATATACGGTACTTTAACTGTGTTTAGTATGATATTATGGTTATAGCAGTATGTACGTAATAAAATAATAGATTATGCAAATAGAAAGGTGACAAAAAAAATCGTTTGTACTGCTATCGTAATGAGTATGTCAATGAAAAAAAAGATGAATATGCAAAAAGTAAACTATCTAAAACAAAATATGTAAATACTCTAGTGTCTATTATATATTTTTGATATAATTAATGTAATAGTTCACAGGCACAGTTATTAAATCTTAACACCTTTCAAAAAAAAAAAGTATCGATGGATAATTAAGTTATTGAAATATTCTGTGTGTCCTTCTATTTGTTTGTTTTTCCTGATCTCTCTCATCTAAGTTAAAAATAAAAATGGCTATTAAAATGCCCATTATCAAAATTTCTTTGTTTTTTTCTATCGCCCGAGATTTACTATATATTTTCCCCGTTCTGCAGGACAGAACAACATATACAGAGCGCACCGCACGGCAGAGAAGTCTGTGGGAAATATTGTGTGTCCTCGTTAATGTTGTTTACGGTTCTTCTGTCTGCAGAGACGATTGGAGGTGTCAGTGTCAGTAAAGATAGTCGCAATATATGGTGGTGTGTGTTTTGTTTGACTAACAGTTGTGCTGTTTTGTTTGACTAAGAGTTGTGCTGTTTTATGAGAGACGTCGCATATCAGCAGACTAAAGATTCGAATATTTCTTTGCTCTGTCCACAGTTGTAATATCCGTTTGATCATTTTGGGGAGGATATGTAGCTCTTAAAAGCAATTTCTTAAGTAATCATAATTCATATATGTGCATAGCATTCATAAGTAATTGTATAATAGTTTTTTACCCGCGTAGTGGTCAAATTTATGTTCAGTCATATCTATCTGTTTGGTCATATTTATATTTTGTTTGATTTGGAACTAGTTTGAAAATATTTTACACAGTGAGTTCAGGTAAACAAATTTTCAAAACGGTTCTACATTAACTTCTCACATGATGAATAAGAAGTAATAGATAAAGAAATGATTGTTTTCTATGGAATGGGATTCAATTCCACTTATGTGGACGTTAAATACTACTACATCTAATTTTCACGTGATATTCACGTGACTGCTATTACCCTGCTTTCACAAAAAAACGCGAAATTTCCAACTAAAAAAATCAATAACTTCCGCAGAAACAACCGCACCGAATAGCCCAGATTCTCATTTTTCCCAGATAATAAATAAATATTTTGTCAGATGGCAAAAGGAAACCGGATTCATCTTTTTCTCTTTTATAGCGAGAGGAAGAAGAAATGATGAAATTTCGTAAACCAGGAAAAAAACACATAAGGCAGACATAAGAGATACGTGAAATTTAACTAATATATACATTTGACAGAAAAATAATAACAGACTACAATTTTCAGAAAATTACAGATAGAGCTATCTAATTAAAAAAACAGAGTAAACAGAAAAGAAAAAAGTTACAAAATACACTACTGGTCTACTTTCTATTATCTGATTAAATTTTACACTTTTGTTTTTCTTTGTTTGAGTATACGATTATTTAAAAGAAACAAAATATGTTGGAATCAACTGGTGGAGTAGCAACTACTCCTAATACAGTAGTACCAAATGCAAACGGCGTCCCTGTCACGAAGGATGCTTCAGATATGAAAAATGTCAAAATAAATATCCCTAAACCAAATACTTCTGAACAATTAGAACAATTAATTTATCGTTATAAAATTATCTCTCACCGTCCAAATGAAAATGAATTAGAGATTAAATCTATTGAAAATGTATTAAGTAAATTATCAACAGATCAAGATGTATTTGATGAACAATTAATTGCTTTAAGAAATAATATCAATAGCAATCCTTTGAAAAATTACAATGATGATAATGATCTTTTGTCTAAACAAATATTGGCGTTACAATTATTAGAAAAAGATTTAGACATTCCAACTGGTTTATTAGCTGATCTCAGCGGTGATAACCTACATAATGACATCACTTCAACTGAAGATAATACTACAAAGACCTTAGAAACCTTAAAGATATTTGCTGATTTCAACAAGACTATTAAAAATTTTGGTCTAGATTCTAAGTTCCAAAATGGACTAACTTCAAAGCTTGGAGTACCAGAAGTTGAAAATGAAATTTCTACTCAAATTGCCAAAAGAATATCTGAATTAGAAAGATTACCTGCTAATTTAGGTACTTATTCTTTAGATGATTGTTTAGAATTTATTACCAAAGATGATCTACCATCCGGTATAGATAAATTAAAGATTAAATCCTTGATTGAACTAAAATGTTTGAAAATGTTAACAAAACAGAAATCATTGAGACAAAAAATTATTACCAATGCATCTAATCAAGCACATCATAATATTCCATATTTACGTGATTCTCCTTATACATTGGCTGCACAAAGATCTGTTCAAGTTCGAGGCAAAGTTATTGTCCCACAAACCGCCAGAATCGCGGAAGAATTAGAAAGACAACAATTATTAGAAAAGAGGAAAAAAGAACGTAATATTCATCTTAAGAGAATTACCGCAATTAAAGATTTCATTCAAGAACAAAACGAAGATAATGTTACACGTCGTGATCGTTGTGCCCAATTAGGTAAAATGACAGTTTCTGCTCATAATCAAATTGAAAAGGAAGAACAAAGAAGAATAGAAAGAACAGCAAAGCAACGTTTACAAGCTTTGAAATCTAACGATGAAGAAGCTTATTTGAAATTATTAGATCAAACTAAGGATACAAGAATCACACAATTATTGAGTCAAACCAATACATTTTTAGACTCCTTAGCTGAAGCTGTTAAGGTACAACAAAACGAGGCTAAATTAGCTAGAGGTGAAGAAATGTCTCCAACTACCGAAGAAGATAGAGAAAAGATTGATTACTACGAAGTTGCACATACGATCAAAGAAAAAGTTACAAAACAACCTTCAATCCTGGTTGGTGGTACATTGAAAGAATATCAATTGAAGGGTCTAGAATGGATGATTTCTCTGTACAATAATCATTTGAATGGTATCTTAGCAGATGAAATGGGTCTAGGTAAGACTATCCAATCTATTTCCCTGATTACATACTTGTATGAAATTAAAAAGAACCCAGGTCCATATTTGGTCATTGTTCCATTATCTACCATTACTAATTGGACTCTAGAATTTGAAAAATGGGCTCCAAGTCTAAATACAGTTATTTATAAAGGTACTCCAAATCAAAGACGTGCCCTTCAACATAGAATCAGAACAGGTGACTTTGATGTCTTATTAACAACTTATGAATATATCATCAAGGATAGAGCAATGCTATGTAAACATGAATGGGCCCATATGATTATTGATGAAGGTCACAGAATGAAGAATGCCCAATCAAAATTATCGTTCACAATTCAACATTACTATAAGACAAGAAATAGATTAATTTTAACAGGTACCCCACTTCAAAATAATTTACCAGAATTATGGGCATTGTTGAATTTCGTATTACCAAAGATTTTCAATTCTGCAAGTACATTTGATGAGTGGTTTAACACTCCATTTGCTAATACAGGTGGTCAAGAGAAATTAGAATTGACAGAAGAAGAAACGTTACTGATTATTAGAAGATTACATAAAGTGTTAAGACCATTCTTATTACGTCGTCTGAAGAAAGAAGTTGAAAAGGATTTACCTGATAAGGTCGAAACAGTTGTCAAATGTAAATTATCTGGTTTACAACAAACGCTATACGAACAAATGTTGAAGCACAATGCTTTATTTGTCGGTGCAGGTACTGAAGGTGCAACGAAGACCGGTATCAAAGGGTTGAACAATAAAATTATGCAATTGAGAAAAATTTGTAACCATCCCTTCGTCTTTGATGAAGTTGAAGGTGTTATCAATCCAAGCAGAGGTAATTCAGATCTATTATATCGTGTTTCTGGTAAGTTTGAATTATTGGATCGTGTATTACCTAAATTTAAAGCAACAGGTCACAGAGTGCTGATGTTCTTCCAAATGACACGAGTTATGGATATCATGGAAGATTTCTTAAGGATGAGAAACTTGAAATATATGAGACTAGATGGTAGTACTAAAGCCGATGAAAGAACAGATATGTTAAAGCTTTTCAATGCACCTGATTCTGAATACTTCTGTTTCTTATTATCTACAAGAGCTGGTGGTCTGGGTCTTAACTTACAAACTGCCGACACTGTGGTCATCTTTGATACTGATTGGAATCCTCACCAAGATTTACAAGCTCAAGATAGAGCCCATAGAATTGGTCAAAAGAATGAAGTTAGAATTCTAAGATTGATTACAACCGATTCTGTTGAGGAGGTTATCCTTGAGAGAGCAATGCAAAAGCTAGATATTGATGGTAAGGTTATTCAAGCAGGTAAGTTCGATAACAAATCTACAGCAGAGGAACAGGAGGCATTTTTGAGAAGATTGATAGAAAACGAGTCTACTGCAGATGATGATGACAAGGCTGAATTAGATGATGAGGAATTAAATGAAGTATTAGCCCGTTCCGATGATGAGAAGGTTTTATTCAATAAGATGGATAAAGAAAGGATCGCAATGGAAAATGCAGAAGCCAAAGCAGAGGGATTTAAGGTTTCTCCACCAAGATTGATTACTAAGGATGAACTACCAGCTGTATTCACCGAAGATATTGAGAAGCATCTACATACCGAACCCGTAGCTTTATCTAGAATGAGGCAAACTAAAAGGGTGTATTATGATGATGGTTTAACCGAGGAACAATTTTTAGATGCTGTTGAAAATGAAGATAGTACATTGGAAGAGACTATTATCAAGAAGCGTGAACAAAGAGAAAGAAGAATGCGTAATAAAGTCGAAAAAATGTCACATGAGGATGGTGAAATACCTACATTGGAAAATACTCCAGACCCACAAGCAACAATTACTGAGGACAATATCAAGGATAAATCTGTTCAAGTAGAAGATATGTCGAACAAAGAAGATAATACTGCCGTTGGTCGTCGTAGAAGAACAAGGAAAAGAAAGGCTGTTGCTAATAT
The DNA here is from genome assembly GCA_003708545.1 of Maudiozyma turicensis. Taxonomy (NCBI): domain Eukaryota; kingdom Fungi; phylum Ascomycota; class Saccharomycetes; order Saccharomycetales; family Saccharomycetaceae; genus Maudiozyma; species Maudiozyma turicensis. The sequence continues at coordinate 255,898 of PPOO01000952.1, forward strand.
TCCAGAGAAGGTTGTCTCACCAATAAAGAGCTCCGAAGAATCATTTGACGCACCATTAGAAACGGAAGATGTTGAAGAACCTGCAAAGAAGAGACAGAAGTTCAAGGTTACATTGAAATTGAAAAAGCCTATGTCCGTTATCATTGATAACAAGTCTGACCTTGAAGATAATATAAAAGAGGAACCTGTTCTGAAAAAGACACCAAAGAAGAGAGGAAGAAAGACAACTAAGAAGGAGGAAAAGACTATACCAGAAGACACAAAGCCTGTTATTAATGTTTCTGACGAGATCGTCTCTCTGATCAATGAACTTCGTACATTGAAAGATAAAAATGATGAGCACGTTCAAACAGAGGTCTTTGAAAAGCTCCCATCCAAGAAATTATACCCGGACTATTATGTATTGATTGAGAAACCTATTGCCATTGATACAGTGCTAAAAAAGGCCAAAAAGAATGGATATGAATCATTTTCTGAGGTTCAGAAAGATCTTAACACGATGTATTCTAATGCCCAATTCTATAACGAGAAGGGATCCTGGGTTTACAATGATGCCAGTGCATTAAAGAAATTCACCGACAAATGGTTCAAAAATAAATAAACCGATAAGTCACTTGAATTAGCTATGTTGATAAAAAAGAAAAAGAAAAATTCGATATCCTGTTTTCGTTTTTAATTTTATTCATCCGTTATGGATGAAATGTATATACGTATAAATAACGATATAAATTGTAACAATATATGATCTTTGTTAAAATCAAATGTGATGAGATTCTTTGGAGAGAAAAACGTAATAAGATGTCATATATTGGACAAAATATGTTATCCATGTACGCGCATTTTACACAGCTGCATTCTCAACAGTGAAAAATCCAACTAGAACTAGCATCCACAATATAACTTGAATAAATAGCAATGATCCTACAATACCCAAACATAAAGTTGGACTAAGGACTGAACAGATTCCTAATATTATGATCCCTTTTGCAAAGTAAATTACGGTATTGGCAACATATTTTTCGCTCTCGTCTTTGTTCATACTTAACATTTCCAGTTTGTTCTCCTCTTCTATCAACTCATATTCTACTAATTTTATTTTGATATGTTTTAAGACACTCCATAAACTTCTTTCAGTTATCATTGCATTTGTTATTTCTTGCGCCCTTAGTGCATATAAAGTTTTTGTCAATTTATCCTTAGATCCATTATGTGGATTACCAACCTGATGATTAATATAAGTTCTCACAAAATTTTCTAACATTTTGGTTCTTATTCTGTGGTCCCTCTTCTTAGTTATTTTCAAATTATTACTTCGATCTCTTGTTCTAATAATATCTGATAAAATCTGCTGACATTCTTCATCGAAATCATTACTATCACGAATGGAGAACAGTTCATCCATATAATCCTGTTCTTTAAACTTTCTGGAAACTCTGAATATTTCTAAAATATCGTAAAAAAAGTACCGAGGTGTGTTGACAACTTCTACGACACTTGCGTGTTTATTGTGTGAAGCAATTACTCCACCTAACACGGTCAATAATATGCTAATCAACAAAATAAGTCTCATATCCATGGAAGATTAAAGTAGAATCTTAATTATAACCGTCTAAAGAACAAACTAGGTGGTTATTGTGAAACTGAACATATATACACATATTTTATCGTTTTACAAAGGTGTCACTATTTAATTTTTTAAGAATGTGGCATAGGCCATATTTTTTGTCACTGCCAAACTATGTTGGATACGTTTGGAAAAGGACAAAAGATATGTGACACATATATTCCATAACTATTAATCGACTCCATAAACAACCTAGCATACTTCTATCAGTTTCATTCATTGTTGAAACTAAATAATAACTGGGTATAGGATATATGGATTGTCTGTATTTGGAATTAGTGTCACTGACTTATGGAAACCCTACCTATGTTAGTGTAACCCTAACAAAATCTCTTAAGAGAATTTGTTAGAGATGTACGCAGCAGATTTTTTCTTGACGTACGCACTGTCCTTCGCTTTTCCATGTCTATGTGCGCCGACAACAGCGCTCCCAACAGAAGCAACAACAAAAAAAAAATGAAGCGACCGACGCAAAAAAAAAAAGATTATTTTTCGAAAAATTTCAATCTGAAAAACTTTTTTTTCGTCGACGTCGTCCTTTCTGGAATTATATAAATAAGACGTCTATAGAGTTATTTCGTTTTTTGTTCGTTATTTCTTTCTCTTCCCAAATTTGGTTTACTCTTTTTAATTTCTCTCTATCCTTCTTGTACCTATACATCTATCGTCAAGTCAAAATGAAGTACATTCAAACTGAACAATCTATTGCTATCCCAGAAAAGGTCACTGTTGCCATCAAGTCCAGAGTTGTTAAAGTTACTGGTCCAAGAGGTACTTTAACCAAGAACTTAAAGCACGTCGATGTTACTTTCAACAAGATCGACAACACTTTGATCAAGGTTACCGTTCACAACGGTGACAGAAAGCACGTTGCTACTCTAAGAACTGTTAAGTCTCTAATTGACAACATGATTACTGGTGTCACTAAGGGTTACAAATACAAGATGAGATACGTTTATGCGCATTTCCCAATCAACGTTAATGTTGTTGAAAACGATGGTAAGAAATTCATCGAAATCAGAAACTACTTAGGTGACAAAAAGGTCAGATTAGTTCCAGTTAGAGAAGGTGTTGAAATTGAATTCTCTACTACTCAAAAGGATGAAATTGTCTTATCTGGTAACTCTGTCGAAGAAGTTTCTCAAAATGCTGCTGATATTCAACAAATCTGTAAGGCCAGAAACAAGGATATCCGTAAGTTCTTAGATGGTATTTACGTTTCCTCTAAGGGTAATGTCGTTGAAGAATTATAAATCAGATAAAATTAATATCTGAAACTTTTTCTTTTCCAATATCTTTAACAGCTGTTAAAATAATACAAATATATAACTGGATATATATATAATATGTACATTAGGCATTCCTTTGCCACACCGTCTACTAATAGAATGGTGAAGGAATTGGATAGTAAGGTAGCTTACTATCATTTGACGGTGGGTCAAGTTGAGGTTTTCTCAATTTGGCTGCGATTGAACGTTACTAGTGCTCAATTTAATCAAGAGCCATATTATGTTCAGTCAATATGATTTTTTTCTTATTCATTTAATATTTAAGGCATTTATATTTTGCCTTGTTTCTTCAAAACTGTTCTCTTTAAATCTTGAAATAATCGAACTCTTAGCTTGTTAAAAAACATTAGTCTTGAAATGAAAACTTCTTAGAATCAAGAATGTAAAGTGAAACAATTGTCCCGCTTTTCAGCAGAAAGTTCATCTGAAGAGATTTCATTGAATATAACTCTATCTTCAGCTCACTGTCAAATGAATTAATTGGATCTATAACAGTTCATCAACAACTTGACTAATATCTGGTGAATCTGTTCCTGTCTCGCTGACGAAATAAGGAGGGCTCCCTCTTCTTTTCTACTCGCGAGTCCCCGGTTCGTACAATGCGAAGAGGAGTAATTGATCTCAAGACAATATCCGTCCCTCGACAATGACTTGACAATGGGTGACTTGTAAGAACCCAGTTTCAGATCAGATAAGTTGCCTTGAACATAGTCTTCCTAAATACGTGAAACGGTAGATGTATCGATACGACCACATATAATTAAACTTGTGTCGGAAATCAGATCTATTACGACACTCCTGATCAAGAAAAAAAGAAGCAGTCTGAAATTTGACACATTAGTCACCTAAAATTTAATCTATCTAGCTATTATCAGATATATTTGGTACCATTGTTGTCCATACACTATATTATTAGAGGGATCCCCTATCTTAAGAAACTATAATAACACATAAGCATGACTGGTCAACAGGAAGAATCCTCCCAGCAAACAATGTTGGAAAGTGATAATCCTATAAGTAGCAGCAGTATAAATAGTAAAGAAGCAACAAGTATACAGAAACCAATAAATCAAAATGTTAACGATGCAGAGCCAACATTAGACTTATGTTGTCCCGTAACGACTCCATTACATCGAAGATTGCAAACCACGGTTATCGCATGGCACTGTTCCTCGTTTGTCGTATTTACATTGTTTAACTTATTCTTATTATCATCACCAATCTGTTGGCTACTAGTGATTCCATACCTAATATATTTCTTTAATGATAGATCGCCTGCCAATGGGAATGTTGTGAATAGATATTCATTGTGGTTTAGATCATTATATATTTGGGATCTATACTGCGAATATTTTCCTATAACATTGACCAAAACTACGGATCTCAAACCAACATTCACACTAGAACCAATCGACAAAACATCTTCTGATAATGGAAATTTATGGAAGATAAGATTGTGGCCAACTCAATACCACTTAAATATCAAGAAAAGATTTCAAAACAATTCTAAATTAGAACTTAAACCGACAGGTCCACGGTATATATTTGGTTACCATCCTCATGGTATAGGTGCACTGGGGGCATTTGGAGCTTTTGGTACAGAAGGTTGTAGATGGTCTCAAAAGTTTCCTGGTATCCCCATGTCTTTGATGACTTTAGTAACACAGTTTCACATTCCATTGTACAGAGATTATTTATTAGCATTAGGTATCACATCTGTTTCCAGGAAAAATGCATTGAAAGTTTTACAAAATAATCAATCTATTTGCATTGTTGTAGGAGGTGCAAGGGAATCCTTATTGACGGAACCCAATACCGTCGAATTAATTTTGAATAAAAGGAAAGGATTTGTTAAATTGGCCCTCGAGACCGGAAATGTAGGCCTAGTACCCACATTCGTATTTGGTGAAAACAACACATACCAAATATTCAGATCTCGTGAGAATTCATGGTTAAGGAATGCCCAATTATGGGTTAAAGCTAATTTTGGTTTTACAATCCCAATCTTCTACGCAAGAGGACTATTTAATTACGATTTTGGATTATTGCCATTTAGAACTCCGTTGGCAGTAATTACCGGTAAGCCAATCTATATCAAAGAGAAGATAAATAATCCACCAGAAAATATCGTGAACCATTACCATGAATTATACATCGAAGAACTAAGAAGAATATATTATGAAAGTAGAGAACAACATGGAATGTCAGATGTTGAATTCAAAATTGTAGGTTGAAACAAACAACCTTATGCATCAATTAAATAAAAATAAATGTGAAGATTCCAATATTAGAATCATCATCACTACTACCCATTTAATCAGATTCTAATTGGATGAATTTTCTTTTGCAACGTACTTTATCCATTTTTTTTTTTAAATAATAAAAATATTCCTGTAACCCAATAATTAAAAAAAATAATAATACATATTACTACTATATATATAATGTCCGTGTAAATATAATATGATAAGAATATTCATATCACCACGCAAATCTCAGTTGAGATGCAGAGAATACTGGAGGTGTCCAGATTAATTTACTTGGATCTATACTTCTTTTTTTCTTCTTTTTTAATGCTTCGTATCGTTCAATAATATCATCACTTAAATATATGATATGTTGCGCTTTGTAGTATCTAAGAATGTTTAATGATTTCGCTGTGAATAAAATATCTGTGGTTGTCATCGAACTAATAGAACTTATATCATCAATAGTAATCTCTTTACCATGTTCTACTAATAATTTTATTAATGTATCTGACCAATATGCTCTGTATGACAACAAACCTAAATCGGATAATGGTTTTTCAGGTGATCCAGTCTTGCCTTCTTTTTTAGACAATTCATATGAAAATTCAATTAGTAATCTACCATAACCCATTCTTTGATACTGAGGTAAAGTTAAAATACAAGCGACATTATAATTATCTGCAGACTCCTTTTCCTTCGAGAAATATCCTACTAGATGGTGGCCTAATTCATCTCTTCTTGTCATACAATAAAATAAAAAGGGATCGACATCATAATATAAAGTTTTATGATCCAAAAAAAGTTTGGATAGTAAACAAAGATTTCTACACCACGTTCGTTGCATTCTACCGTCTATTTCAAAAAATGATACGTAATCATCTCTATAAATCTCATTCCCAGGTGGATGTAATAACGTACACTTCTTTCTATACCTTTCATATTGTTTCTTAGAACCAAAGTACTGTAATGTAAAATCATCAATATATATTTGATCCTCATCAGTTAATTCTATAGGATATGGTGAGAAATACCACGGTTCTATTTCATATTTACCCATGATAATTTTATTCAGGTTTCTGACTTGAGAAACAACATGTGGGTTCTGTGTCATTGAACCTGATGTCCTTAGTTTCTTGATTTCATCTTCTCGAGAAACATCATCATTTTTAATACCCTGGACATTTAAATTATCCAGATCCATCAGATCAGATATCTCTGGTGTATTCTCTTTGGTGGAAGTTGCGGTTGAGTGAAGAGACTTATCAGTTTGGGAAGTCTTTCTGTTCTTCTGCTTAGATTTAGGTTCCTCGACAGGTTTAGGTACAGCAAATAGTACCTCCTTATTTAAATTTATCCTTTCAGGTGGTACCCATTCATCCAAACGTTTATTATAATTCACGTAATGGACATAAAATTTGGGAGGAGGTCTTCTCGATTTGATGGATAAAATCTCTGCTAATCTTTCTTCATCTCCTTTCTTAACCCAACATTGGGCTTTTATCATTAATTCATTGACATCACTAATCTTTTTTGGGACATGATCCACTTCTGGTTCTTGGTGTGACATTTATAAACCAGGGCAAGTATGTTTTGTTTTGAATGTAAACTACTCTGTGGTAATATAGCACTCAGGGTCTAAATTCTATTGTCCACTTACTTTTTATGATTGCTCGAATATTCTTATCTTTCAAAATGAGTTACTCTATACCCTATTCTTGTTCTGAGAGCGGTTGTTTATGCTCTGTTCACTTTTCATTTCGATTGCTTCGTTGTTCTATTAAAATCAAATATCATTGAAATTTTCATCGCGATGAACCTTTGTTCGCACAATCCAGAAAAACCGAACGTCATAACTAAAATTTTTCATGTAGACTTAAAGAAAGCTCATCTCATCTGATTACAGTATACTGCTCAAACAAGACTAAATCTTACAGCATAATAACATATTTTAACTCGTTTCAATCAATCAGAAATTATCTAAAGATGTCTGAACAAGAAGAATCGCTAAAGAGACCAGTTGAAGAAGTAAACACAGAGGTTACTGAAACTGCTACTAAAAAGACGAAGATTGAAGAATCCGCCGTTCAAGACGAAGGTATTACTGAAAAGGATGTTGGTATTAATTTATACTTAACTCCAGAATTATCTGGGTTTTCCGGGCAGATCAAGCAAAGATATACCGATTTCTTAGTCAATGAAGTCGATAAGTCAGATAATGTTGTTCATCTACTGGATAAAGGGTTCAAGATGCCAAAGAAACCCCAATTGACAAAAGAAGAAAGAGAAGCCAATCGTGCTGAAGAATTGGCAAGTAGACAAAATTTTGAAGTTAAGCCTGAACTAAAGACCGAGTTAATTGAAATATTTGGTGAAGGTGATTTTGAAAAGATCGAAGAAGTTTACAAGAAGGCTACTAAGATGGAGACCGAAAAGTCATTCGAAGACAAGACTACTAGAACCAAGATTCACCAATTGCTACGCGCGGCTTTCAATAATGAGTTGGAGTCTGTAACGACCAGTGAAAACCATTTCAAAATTGCTAGAAACAACAAAAATTCTAGAGTAAACAAGGAAGTTAAAATCAATCAAACTAAGGATGCCAACGGTGTTGAAAACTGGGGTTATGGTCCAAGTAAAGAATTCTTGCATTTTACTTTGCAGAAAGAAAACAAAGACACAATGGATGCTGTAAACACTATTTGTAAACTGCTGAGATTCCCAACCAAAGCAATGAGATTTGCTGGTACGAAGGATAGACGTGCTGTTACCTGTCAAAGATTATCCTTACCAAAGATTGGTGTTGATAGATTAAATGCGTTGAATAGAACTTTAAAAGGTATGATTCTTGGTGGCTTCAAGTACGAAGACACCTCCCTAAGTTTAGGTGATCTGAATGGTAATGAATTTGTTATTGCTATCAGAGATGTTAAGACCATTGATCCAAATTCGGACCTAAATACCATTTTGGAAAAGGGTTGCGAATCATTATCTACAAATGGTTTTATCAATTATTTTGGTATGCAAAGATTTGGTACTTTCAGCATATCTACACATGAAGTTGGTAAAGAGCTATTACTGGAAAATTGGGAAAAGGCAGCAAATCTGATCCTTTCTGATCAACCAAACGTCCTTCCAAAATCTAAGGAAGCTAGACAATTATGGGAGTCCACCCATGATGCTGCAGCCGCATTGAAACTAATGCCTAGACAATGCATTGCTGAAAATTCGCTACTGTTTAGTTTATCTAATCAAAGAAAAAACGAAGACGGCACATACTCTGCAAACTCCTACTGTGATGCTATTGTTAAAATTCCAAGAAATCTAAGAACAATGTATGTACATGCCTATCAAAGTTATGTATGGAACGCAGTAGCAACCGAAAGAGTCAAATTATATGGTTTGAAAGTGGTTCCTGGTGACTTAGTCATTGCTGATAAAAATTCACATGAGGAAGTTGACGAATTGGACGATTTTGCTGAAGATTTAAATACACAGGAATTTATAAGAGCTAGAGCACTAACCCAAGAAGATATTGATAGTGGTAAGTATACTATGTCTGATGTAGTGCTACCTACTCCTGGTTTCGATATCATATATCCTTCTGACCAAGCCTTAAAGCAAGTTTATGTTGATATAATGAAGAAAGACGATATGGACCCATTCAAGATGAGAAGGAAGGTTCGTGACTTTTCAATGGCTGGTTCATACAGAAACATCATTCAAAAGCCTAAGGAACTTGAATATAAAATTATTCATTATAAGGAACCTACCCAACAATTATTGAATACTGATCTAGAAATTCTAAACAATAAGATTGGAAAGGAAAATGGTCAAAAATATATGAAGGCCAAGTTAGAAAGATTTATGCCCGATCAAGGTGGTGACAAAACTGCTGTATTGATAAAGATGCAATTAGGTACTTCTGCCTACGCAACTATGGCATTACGTGAGTTGATGAAATTAGAAACCTCTCGTCGTGGTGACATGTGCGACGTCAGGGTATAGGATACACAACCAATGCTACTTATATAGAGCTGCTTAAATAACTGTATAATATAAAAGAAAATAGCCTCTAGTATCAATGTGGTGATTATAATAATAATTTATATATGGCCAGGTAATAATCTAAAATATAACAAGAATAGCCATGTATACTACTGCATATCGCTTGGTGTTTATAAGTTGTGCGGTGTATAGTCTTTTTTGCTGCTGTCGTCAAGCGAAAAGGAAATGAAAAATGTCACAATATGGACAAAACTGTCATCGCTCATAATATAAAAAATAGAATAACGATTCACATGTGGTATAAACTGTTCCTTTGGTAAATGATGGCTACATTTCTCAAGTGGGATATCTTCTGACTCTTTGATTACAGTATCAGTAATAGAGTTATCATTTGCTTTAATAATATACTATAACAATGACACAGATTGAAACTCAGGTCCAAAAATCAACGATTGATGGAAGAAAACTAAGTTTAGAACAAGATTTTAACATAAATAAATATAAAAAGGCTAAAACAACTTGGGTTGACCCTAGTCACCACAAAAGGAGGAGATCAGGATTTAGACAACTTACTAAAGCATATCTGGCAGGTCACTCGAGGTTGTCTAGTAATAATAAGGTTGAGCCGTATGCAGTTACAGGGACAGAAGAATGGCTAATAAAAGCATTCGATAATAAAAAAGTTTCTTTAAGTGAACATGACCTAAGTGAAGATCAGGTGATGATAAAAAATAAGGGTAGACGGATAATAGGCTGCACAAAAAGGACTACTGGTGCCCAGTTAAAGAGTGACTGTAAAATATTAGAATCTGAAACTGAATTCGTTTCACGACCTGCAACGGTCATCATAAACTCCGAAGATAATAATCTGAGTCTTGAGCCTTTGGAATGCAGTACAACAAGAATGGTCCTAAGGGATATCCCAGAGAATACCGGCCTGGAGAGTATTGTTTCTCAAATTAAAGGAGGACCTTTAAAACAAGTAACTATCCTTAAAGACCCTAGTTCAGATTTAACAAATAACACAATCACGTTTGAATTTGTATACAAAGCGGATGCAATTGAATTTATGAAATATGCTAATACTAATATGTTCAAGATAAACGGCATCCATCACCAAGTCATATGGGACAATAGACCTATAGTTCGTGATCCAAAAAATGACTACCTACTGGCCACTCAAGATTTAAATGAACCTCAGAAAACAAGATGCCTGATTTTGAAATTTAACTATAAAAGAAAAGTCACAAAGTATAAGAATAAATTTACTAATACCATCATAAAATTTGACCCTGAGGAAATGATAAAAGATTTCCGTATGTTTGGAGAGATTCAAGCTTTTACTCCAGTAATATCAAGAAGAGTGTGTGTGTCAATAATATTTATGGATATACGTGATTCTATAATGGCTATGGAGTGTATGCAAAATCCAACCACGTACATGTACAAGAGATATCATAAAAAATGGACATTTTGGTACGGACCTGATTTTACAGATCAGCCATGCCTTACTTAAATATAACAATAGTTAGATTATTTCTTTCCTTTTTCGTTTATATACATATCTAAATTTATACGTAAATGTATGTGATCATAATAAAATAATATGTATAATAGTGATATGTATGCATTTTACATAGTAGTCTTCCTATTTGAGAAATGTTTTATTTTCCATCAAATACTACCAATAAACCTCCGACCAAATGAAGTGAACCACAGACATATATATCTAGAGGCCCATTGTTCAAGTTTTCTATTAAGTTTGTAGCGTGCTCGATATTTGGTGATACAAAAAGTTCGGAATTGTTATCAATCTTATTCCACTCCTCCGCCAGCGAATTTTGTACTTTTAACGCATCTACATCTTCTTTACAAGTATTCATAGAAACTAAATCTGCGCTATAATTACCAGAATCCCATGTCACATTGGTTGTAAAGATGACATAATCAAAATTGACCTCTGGTACAAGTTTATTATTCATAAAGTGTATCAGTGCGTTTGCATCTCTACTCTGTTGGTTAAATAATAGTACTTTCTTCTTAGGAGATGTCTTTACAACTTCTCTGAACCACGTAGATGCGGCTTCTATACTATCTTTTGTGTGAGCGCCATCTAGATACCAAATGTTATCTCCACGATGCACAGTTTGACAACGACCTTCCCACTTCGTTTCCTTCAGCCCATTCACGAATTCTTTTGGTAACTTGATATTACTTGTCAAATCGAAGGATTTATCTATTATTTTCATTGATTTAAGAGCTTCACCAGCTAGGGCAGCCGCTAGTGATGCATTTGTCTTTTGGAAACTACCCGCAATCCCTAGTTGGATATTGTCTAATTCTGTGAAGGTTGGTACTGGTGTTACTGTAGTGTTACGTTCTTGTGCTCTCTGCTTCAATACGTTCATACCTTCTGCAGGCTGATTCTCTACTGTAAATGCAGGTGTATTATTCTTAAAGATCCCACCTTTATTCCATGCGATTTCGTCTATCGTATTACCCAACATAAATGTATGATCGATCCCTAATAATGATACACCACATGCAATAGGTTTCTCAATAATGTTTGTACTATCATATTCTCCACCGATACCTACTTCATAGACACAACTCTTACAACCCTCTTGTAAAAAAGTATGGAAGGACAATAATGTGAGGAATTTAAAATAGCCCGGCATTGAACCAGGTGTCATATGTGGAAATCTATCTAATGGAGAAGATGACTTATCTAATTTATTCCATATTTCATAAAAATACTTAGTAAACTTCTCCTCTGATAAAGGTTTCCCATTGATTCTGATTCGTTCTCTCACTGTCTTTAAATGTGGCGATGTATAAAGACCAATCTTAGGTAATTTATCCTTATATTGACTTAAAATAGAGTTAGTGAATGCAGCTGTTGAACCTTTCCCCTTGGTTCCTGTGATGTGTATAATATTCAACTTATTGAAATCGGATGTAGAGTAACCTATTCTTCTAGTCCATTCGACCATCTCGAGAAGAGCCATTTCATTTTTACGTATTCCCGACTCTCTGATTGCCATGATATTGGCATAATTGGATTGTAAAGAATTCAACGCATTGATTGCGTCCGTATATGTCTTTCCAGCCATTCTTAAGGGCATGTTTATCCTCATCTATAAGTGTCAAAGAAAAAGCTATATCTGATCGAGAAAATATATATGTTGCGAATAACGCCAAAGTTGTCGATGAACCCTCGATATATATACCTAATCCTGAATAATAAACGAACAGATCTATGATTACGTCAAAGTTGACATAGTTCTTAAAATTTTCATTCCACTGTTTCACACTTTTGTTCGAATTTGGTGACAAATGGCCTGCGCTAACGATGACTTTATTGATTTTGTCAGTATTCTCCTTCTACTTCCCGCATTTCTTACCGTTCCTCCGTCTATCATTTCGTTGTCTTGAACAGAGCGATAAGACAGATGTGAACAGAAAACGGTGGACAGATAGGCTGTTCTGTATAGGCAGAGTCAGCTAACCACGTGTAATTACAAAACTGTGGAATGTAGCACTTATAATTAATAGTTAATAAGAAACCGCTATCTGAATTGATATAATATAATATGCTTATATTTATGTAGGTTATATACATAAAATTATAACGTATAATGCTTAGATTTTGTTTATTTATTGCAACATCTTTTATTGATTAATGGTATTATGGTTCGTTCTATTCGGAAGCTTCAAACATTGCCTGAATCCAGCAACGGTACATCTTTAGTTTCCTCTTTCTGTTCACAAGTAATCTTCTATCGATTGCAATCTTATTCTCAATGAAGTAGTTCTTCTTTGTGAAAATCTCCCTCAATTCTTCTTCTGTGAAAAAGTATACTCTTGTACCATCACCTCTAACGTAGAAGTTATCACCCAAAAATCTATTCTTCTTGAATCTCAATTGAGCCATATCACCAAAGGAATATTCACGGAATAGGATCTTACCACCAGGTTTCATGATTTTATGCAAGTTTTCCATTGCTTGGTCCCATTGCTCTGGGGCTAGGGCACTAAACACAAAAATCATGACTGCGATATCAACAGATTTAGGTTCAATACCCTCTGGTAAATTACCTTCAGGGTTAGCTAAATCCCATACACATGCAGAACCGTATTTTGGATTGAAATTTTCGGATTCCTTAACAAGGTCGACTGCCTTTGGAGCAAAATCTGCGGCAACAATCTTTAGATCCTCATTTTCATTTTGTGTTAGGATTGGGAAAAAGGTATTTCCAGCACCACAACCAATCTCGAAGATTGTCACTGGGCCAGCATCCTTCCTTGTAGAACTATAAAGAATTGGGAATTCGATCTGTAACCATTTTCTATTCTTGAAGAAATTTTCTTTGTTATTTTTGTAGAAAATATCCCAATATCTTGCTGGATTGCCGTTGTACAAGTTTTTATCGAAGTCAGATACAGGGAATTTTTTCTGTTCTAGAATCTTTTCATTGGCTTGTTCTATTTGTTCTTCACCCCATTCGATATTATCCCATGCATTATGATCCCAAACATCAGAGTTATCGGTTAGATTACGCTTACCAAATTCAAATGGACTATCACGTCCAATTCGACTATCAGTTTGAGCAGGCTTCTCACTTTCTTCTTCTTCTTCATCTTCTTCTTCCTCTTGCTCAGTTATCTCCTCCCCATTCTGTTGAACTTCATGGGCTATACTGTTAAGAGTTTCTTCCTTGACATCCTCAGTCATAGCTTCTAATTCATCTTCATTGTGTGGTTCATTGTTGCCTAAGCGATTCGTCAACGGCTTCGAAATTGTTAACATCCTCGACGGCTGCAGTTACCTCTAATGCTTGAGTGTTGTTACCTTCCGAACCATTAGCATTTTCGGCGTTATTGTTATTGTTCTTCTTCTTATTCTTCTTCTTATTCTTCTTCTTCTTTTTCTTATTTTTACTACCAGAGTTTTCTGTATCGACTTGTTGAGCTGGTTCTTTTTCTTCTTGGTCATGAGCTTCTTCACCTTGCTCGTTATTAACTTGAACGTCGACAGGTTCCTCTGACTCTTTGTCAACAGACTCTGCCGGAACAGACAGTTTAGTTTCTTCTACTGTTTTTTCTTCTTCTTTTTCTGGAGAGTCTTCTTCTACGGTTGATTTTTCTTCTGTTGGCTCTTCTTTTTCGAGCCCTTTTTCTTTTGGGTCTTCTTCAGTAGTTGGTTGTTCAACTGGAGCTTCTTCAACTGGGGTTTCTTCGACTGGCTCGTCAACCTTTGTCTCCTCAATTGTAGTCTCTTCGACTGGCTCCTCGACTGGCTCCTCGACCTTTGTCTCCTCAATTGTGGTCTCTTCGACTGGAATTTCTTCGACTGGCTCCTCAATTGTAGTCTCTTCTTCAGCGGTCAGCTTGTCTTCCTTAGCGATTTCATCAGGAATTTCAACTTTAGAAGGAGCTTCACGACGTGGTGATTCATTTACTTCAGAATCGTCATCCTTAGCGATCTTTTCGAATTTTTTAATTAAATCAGCAACACCCATTATTATTTAAAATATGGTCTTCTTTCTAATTCGCTTATCTTCTTGAATTCAACCTTTAGGGTAAGATAAGTACAAAAGGGATAACTTCTTCAAAATGACAATTTATAAATATAGTTTTTATTTACTTTAGATGTATTTCGTTTTGTTTACGGCTTCGAAAGTTTTTCAAGGATCTGTTCGCACAATTACTATACGGTGTCTCTCTTTGAATAATTTTTCACTTTCTGGCTCCTCCCTACAGCGTCGATTCCCTCCCTCTCCGCCTAGAAGCAGACAGCAAACTGCCACCTAAACAGAAATTTCATCCCGCTTAGGGAGTTTTTGTTGATATTTAGTGGGCCAGCTGATTGATACTCGTTGCTACCAGAGGAAATTAAATAATGTGACAGAACAATAACAAGACAGTTTCATAATTGAATCATCAATATCTGTGTATATAATTTTGTTTATATAATGAATGAACGCAGAGAAAAAGAGATAATAATAAAATAAAAAAAAATATGCTATTGTAAAACTTTACTAAATAGTTTTGGTACCCTATATAACCGTAAATGTTATCATACTATGAATCGAATCACTAAGGTATGATTATGAATAAATTAAAAAAATAATTGTGTCGAGAGAGAAAAAAAAATAATATAGAAATAAGATATTTTATGGCTGAAGGGCATCATATTAAATGATCTTATGCTAATGCAATAATAAGTAGGATGTAAATTACCATATCAATTGGTAATATCCTATAAAAATGAAGATGATTGAAGAAAGAAAACGAATACAAATAAACTGTTCATCAGTTATAATTCTTGTATATTTCATAATTCAATCAAATCGTCGAATAATTCTGGTTCGATCTTAGTTAAATCTTTACCGAAGATAGTAGCATCGATAGGCTCCTTGTATCCCTTCAAGACACCAGCTTTTGGAACTAAACCGATTCTATCGAATTTCAGATTATCCCAAATTTTAGCACTTGCAACATTAGTAACAAATACTAAATTGTAAACAGAATATTTGTAGCCTAACAGTGGAGCCCATTTCAAATAGATTTGGCCAAGTCTGTTACCAATCTTCTTACCTCTATGAGCGTAATTGACTAAGAAGCCTGCATTGCAGTTATGAGAACATCGTGGCATATAGTTTGGCTTGATATAGAAAGTACCAAGGACCAATTTAGACCACTCTTCTTGAGAGGTAACATCAGTTGGGATTTCTTTCTTATCAGTTTCTAAGAAGATAACAGTAAAAGAATGAAACCAATAATGAATGAATTCTTCCTTAGATAATGGTTCATCTTGTGGATAAGTATCACCTCTTTCGATTTCTTTATTGAATTCATTCATCAAGAAAGTAATTAAAGAATCTGGAATTTGCTTATGGATGAATACTGGAAACGCAGTGGCAATGGTTTCCGAATTCTTTAATTTACATTGAAATGGTTCGATCTTATCGACTAATGGTTTGAAGTAAGTTGGACCATCATGTAAGTTTGCAGTAGAATATCTTTCTTCTTGAGTCATTTTCTTTAACTATTAAAATCTTGAAATGCCTATATATTTTTCTTATTTCTAGCGATTGCTTCTCGTAAAGAAATTACAAATACAAGCAGTTTCGATAAAGAAACGGCTGTTAAAACTGGGAAAGCATTGAGAAGAAGTATTGATTTATATATATATAATGAGATCTCGATGAGTTCTGAAATTTTCAAGATAAGCGAGAAAGCAAAAAAGAAAAAAATAATGATTTTGCGACAGTTCTGCATATTTTTCAGTCGTTTCTTTTTTCTTTTGTCAGATTGGTTGTATGGCGTATTGTCTGTTGTCTGTCTCTTGAAAAGTTTCATTTTATCTCGATAGTGACAGAGAAGAAGGGGACAACAATTTGAACTTTCTCAAACCTTCTTCTGAAATCTATGATGATAATGTGAGTGTCATTATATCATTCATGATTAATTTCCAGTATTATTAGTATAGCTGATAATTCTAATAATTGAACACATTCACCTGCGAATACAGAAATAAAAAATAAAAAAAATATGTCACAAATTGGCACATACGACATTCACTGAATTACCTTGTAATAATTAATATAATACAGTATATTTAAAGGAATACATTTCGTATTCTAATAGTAGCTGCCCCTTATAGAACATTGCATATAATAATAAGAGAGTTTGACATCGTTTCCCTTTTGAAATGGTGTAGTATGCACATATTGTACTCCTACCATAAACAACGACTAAAATATTATATATCAGCTAATAACGGTTACATATGACTGTGTCTGTCTTCGTATAGGGTTTGTATATTGTACGATTTATAGGGGCCATTCCATCGCTGAATACGAACCGCACATCCACATTCACAGAACGCACGGCTGTGCAAACACACACACACACACTATTGGAGATTCTCATAATATAGTGTCGCGTATACGTACAAAAATATTCTTTACAAAAAGAAAAGCAGAAAATATTGATTGATTTATTGATTGATTGTCGCCGTTGCTTTCTCATTTATTCTTCTTCTAGTTTTTCGGTTTTTCTCCAACTGAAGAATTGGAGTATGGGCGGCTATATTTGCAGGAATGGATGAATGTATCTCGTCCCCTAATTTGTTGAAATAATTTTAGAAAGAGATAACGGAGATAATGAAATAATCCCCATAACAGTAGAACATCTTTATATATATATATATAGAGGTGACTGTGACAAATTATTCTAGAATTGTTTCAGATGTAGTCATGTTACTAAAAGGTTGCTCGTTTTAATAATTGAAATATTAGACACAAAATACATATCAGCTCTTTTACAAAAATGAATATAATTACATCAGGACAAAATTGTATAGCGTTACCACCTAAAACTGTGCCATTGAGAGTTTATATTCCCATTATTTTGAAACATCTTTATAAATTAATTAAATCGCCAAATTCAAAACTTTTGTATAAGAAAAGAGCTCAATATATTTTGTTATCAATAATTTTGTCGTCATTAACAATTTTATCTGGTGCAAGTTATGCATCATATAAATTATTACAAAAAATTATTAATCTTTATAATTCAAAATGGAATATTAGAGGCTCAAGGGGAACATTACGTAGAACTAGATCACAGATGCAATTAGCCTCGGGTGCAAGAGTAATGTATATCCCAGACACACAACTAACAAATAAACTAAATAATGAAGAAAATATGATGACTCAATTACAAAAAATTACTCAAAGGAAGAAAATTTTTATTAAACCTAAAAATGATGATTTATATGAACATGATAGTTTCTTATTTAAAGTTGTAGGTATGAATAATATTAATGGGAATAATTCAAACATTTTTTATTCAAAATTTTTAAATCAAATGAATTGTTTTTCAAAAATTTTAATTCCAACTATTTTTGATAAAAATTCGGTTTTATTAACTTTACAAGTTTGTTTCCTTATCCTAAGAACTTATTTATCACTTTTTGTAACAAGATTAGATGGTCAAATTGTAAGAGATATCATTTCAAGACAACCAAAGAAATTTTTAACAGATTTATGTATTTGGTTCTTAATTGCGTTACCTGCTTCATATACAAATAGTGCAATAAAACTATTACAAAGAAAATTAAGTTTAAATTTTAGAGTTAATTTAACAAGATATATTCATGATATTTATTTGGATAAAAGACAAACTTTTTATAAATTAATTTTTGATCAAAAGGCATCAAGTTCAGTTATTAAAAATATTGATAATTCAATTACAAATGATGTTACAAGATTTTGTGAAGCTACATGTTCTGTTTTCGCTAATATTGCTAAACCGGTAATCGATTTAGTATTTTTCTCCTTCTATTTAAGAGATAATTTAGGTAGTTTAGGTGTGGCAGGTATATTTGTTAATTATTTCATTTCAGGTTATATCTTAAGAAGCTATACTCCACCATTAGGTAAATTAAGTAGTGAAAGTTCTGCGGCGGATGGGAATTATTATAATTATCATTTAAGTTTAATTAATAATAATGAAGAAATTGGATTTTATCATGGTACTGAAGTCGAAAAGACAAAAGTTCATAATTTATATGATACTTTGATAGAAAGAATGTTAAACATTAGTAAGAAGAAATTTAAATATACTATGCTTGAAGATTATATTTTGAAATATACTTGGTCAGGTTTAGGTTATGTCTTCGCATCTATACCAATTGTTTTATCAGGTAATAATGATTTAAATTCAGAACAATCAAATATGAAGGATTTCGTTGTCAATAAAAGATTAATGTTATCTCTAGCAGATGCCGGTTCAAGATTAATGCATTCAATTGAGGATATTTCACAATTGACAGGTTATACAAATAGAATCTTTATTTTAATTTATGCACTTCATAGAGTTCATTCGATTAATTTCAATTTTGGTGCCACTATAAAGAACCAAAGTAATAACAATAACGAAAATGCATATGATTATAATCCACAAAATGATTTAGTTAAAAAACTAAGAAAAACGACAGGTGAAGAAATTATTCAAGGTACCATTCAACATAATTTCAATGGTTTAAGGTTTGAAAATATTGACGTCATTGTTCCATCCAGTAAAGGTAAAGATGGTCATAAAATGTTGAAAAAATTATCATTCCAATTACCACAATTCATTGATCCAGTAGCATCAAAGACAAATTCTATTCAAGATTTGACAAATATGACAAACATTACAGCTCCATTCATTAATGGACCCGGATCAAGTATTTTGATCTTAGGTTCAAATAGTTGCGGTAAAAGTTCAATTCAAAGAATAATTACAGAAATTTGGCCAATTTATAATAAGAATGGATTATTATCCAAACCACCTGATAAAGATTTATTTTGTATTCCACAGAAGCCTTATTTTACAAAGACAGGTACACTAAGGGATCAAATTATTTATCCAATGTCAACAGATGAATTTTTCGATAGTGGTTATAAGGATAATATTTTGGTTCACATACTGAAAGAAGTCAAATTGGATTATCTTTTGAGAAGAAGCAAAGGGTGGTCATATTTTGATGAAAGAGCAGATTGGAAAGATTTACTAAGTGGTGGTGAAAAACAAAGAATTAATTTTGCTCGTATTATGTTTCATAGGCCAAGATTTGTGGTATTGGATGAAGCAACAAATGCAATTAGTGTTGATATGGAGGATTATTTATTCAATTTATTAAAGACTTATAATTTTAATTTTTTAACAATTTCTCAACGTCCGTCATTGATTAAATATCATGATATGTTATCGGAGATTACAGGTGAAGATGGAACGTGGCAATTACAAGATCTAGGTACAGATGAAGCAATAGTAACCATTGATATTGAAATGGAAGATCTGGAGGAGAAACTTCAAAAAGTTGAAGATTGGGAACAAGAGAGGAAAAAATTAGTAAAAGAATTAGAATCTATATAAATAAAATATTAAATTTTTCCCTTTTGCTCCCTCCCTTTATAATTTATTTATAGACCATGGCATTTTATTCTTAATATATAAATCAAAATGAGATTCACAATCTGTAATTTGTTGGCCATTTAGATGCATGGTGTCTAATATTTCATATCTAGCGGTTCTGTGATACAAATTACGAGATATTTTCTTATTAAATAAGGGATCACATGTACCGTACCAATCCTTGACAAATAGACTTAAAGCATTCTTATTTTCAGCTTTCTCTAAATTTTTAAAATATTTATCTATTTCATTCTTTGTGTTATAATTCGGATTTGGACCATATGATATGCAATTTATCCTATCTATTGGGAAATCAATTGCCTTTGAATGAAATTTCAAGAATCTTTCCTCTTTGAAACCAAAGCCGCAAACGGTGATGTAATCGGGATACAAAGTGGTAGTTTCTTTAAACCTTGCAATAGAATATAATAAATTATCAAATGAATCCAATGCAAATTCTTCGGTTGTAATCAAATTTGGAACGAATAAAGTAGATAAATTAAATTCGCTAGGTTGTTGTTCAAAGGATTTGACGATTTGTTTCAATAAAGGTATGATTTCCATTTGGAAACAATCTGGCATTGGATCATTCTTCATGAATGTATTGATTATTTTATAAGTTAAATAATAATAACTTTGAGCTTCTGACATTGGACCTAATTCAACTTTGGTTTGAGATCCACTGAATATTACTACATTATTTTCAAGATCCTTCATCAACTCGACAATTGCTCTTAAGGAGTGCGCAATGAATGATAAATGATCATTACCTTCATATTGGAATGGGGCTAACACCCATTGATCTGCAGTTTCACCAAGTTCATACTTTGTCGAAAATGACGACTCAGTACTTTGAGTTGCAAATTTCCATACAGAATGGCATGGTACTATAATCAATCTCGTTGGCATTATCTTTGGAACTTTTATATCTGTGGAGTTGTGTACTTTGATGATACTTTTTTTTTCTTTCAATTGTTGAATTATGTTCGCATTATCAGTATAAACGATTGTTTTCTCTTTGTTTTTTTCATATTATTTATTATGCATTAAAAATTACACATCAAAATTATTGTATATAAAAAAATCAATGATTTGTGTTTGTTGTTTATATATTATACTATTTCTATTTTTATTTTTTATTTTCTGTTTTTTTATTTTTTTTTAAATTAAACTGAAATTTTAGAAATTAAACTTTGATCTCTTTTTCATCATCCCAAGCTTGTCTGTTGAATCTCCAATGAGCAGAGGTTTCAGATTTCAAATCTTCTTTATCACCGACAAATGAACCACTTGGAACATTTTTGGTAGAAAGGTTTAATGATGCACTTAATTGAATGAATTTCTCATCTGTTTGAACCAATTTATCATCAGAAGTAATCTTAGTATAATCAGTTTCTTTAAACCATCTTCTTTTCCATTCTGTACCTTCTTCTTCCTCCTTTTTCCTTAATTCTCTTTGTTGATTTTCAATTTTCCCTTTTTCTTGGGAGATCATAGTCATATCACCAAAAGTGATACCTTCTGCGACTTTTTCCCAAGCTCTTCTACTTTCCAATGGGTTTTGATCCTCGATTGGTTTAACGTATATGTGTTCAGTTGGATGATTTACTGCATCATAGAAGGTACCGAATTCTTCTCCTGTTTCACCGTTCGTTATCTTTGACATACCTGACCATTGGCCACTCATTGTATATAAAGGATATTCATTATTATTATAATCATCGATATTTTTATAAAGTTTAGCTTTAAAAGTATTTTTCTTACCTGAGAAATAACCTCTACCAGAATATTCGATGATAGTAATTGAACCAGATGAGGAAAGAATCATTGATTTCCCATTCAATTCAACAAATGGAGCAGCCATTAGAATACCCTCGATATGTAATGCAGGTAAAGTAATTAAGAAAGTTTCATCCTTAACTTGTAACATGGCATGGCCTAATTGTTTAACACCTAACATTAAAGTCTTACTGAAAGTAGCTTTAACTTGATTATAACCTTCCAATTTAACATTATTTTTATCGTTGAAGATGGTGTAAGCGGTCTTTGGTGGATGATGTGATACTTGTTCGGATAATAATATAGTTTCACCATATGATTCATTAGTCTTATTATCCCATTTACCTACGAAAAGTTCACCAAGGAAGGGATTCAGTGGTTTCTTTTCAGTACCCATTGATTCATTACGTGAACAATATTGAGACTTTAAAGTTGCGATGAACCATTTAGTGACAGCTATCATACGTGTAATCTCTGGGGATTCTAAATTATTAATCTCTGGGAATTTATCCTTAAAATTATCTTCATTGATTAAGCTTGGTTCGATGAATAAATCTGGATGTTCGGCCCAATATTGTGGGAATTCAGATAATGAAGTAGTTGATAAAATGAATGGTGGAGCAGTTAATGATGAAATATCACCACTGAATGATGCAACTGATTTTAAGAAAGATGTCCATGAGGAAGAGGATGCGTAATCAGTCATTGTAAGTTTTGTATGGTCAGTGTATGGGTGTTTTTGAACTTTAGAAAATATGTATATATATATATATATAAAACAACCGAGTGTAATTGTGCCTTATTATAGGTATATATATTAATATATATATATATATTTGGTTAGTCGCGTCAATTGTAAAATATCTCAATTGAGATGATAAAATAAAATGTCAATAAAAACGAAACTCTATTTAACGAATCTACAAAGCCATGGAAGGATAAATTCAAATCAAATCACAACGACTAGAGCAACTCAACTTTTACTGAACGATGGATGAATGAATCGATCAACAGATTGTAATCGATGAAATTTGATCAAATTTCATTGTTGTTGTTGTCGTTGTTCCCTCTTGGCCTCTCTATAAGATAAGAGCCTTTTTGCCAGTGGGAGAAGCGGGCAACAACAGCAGCAGCAGCAGTCTGCCCTCTGTGTGTGTGTGGGAGATATCTATTTATTATATAAGAAAGTTGTGTTGCTCTTTCTTTTCTCTGCTGTTGAATCACAGACGCACGCCGGCTGTATTTTGTCCGTGGGAAGTGACAGCTCTCTCTTTCGTTCAAATACAAACGAAATATGTAAAATGATCTTGCACGTCCCGCGGAATTAACTTGCAAAATGATGTCCGGGATGGAGAACCACAGGAACGTGTGTAGTGGCCCACGAGTATATTTACGTAATTCACTTATACGATGATTTGTTCTTCGTCTCTGTTACAAGAGTGTAGCGGGGGTTCTCCGAATATTTCTGCGTACTAAAGAAATAGATCGTCGTTCAGGTATCTGCGTCAGTTTCTCTGGTAAAATCACGGATTGTGGGAAATGAACCCCTAAACGACTGTCTGCGATTTTTTTATTTTCTAACCAAACTGCGGACACAGAAATTGCAGCACAACAGATCGGCCGCTACTTCATCTTCTGCGGTCGTTTAAGTGTGTACGGCTTGTATCTGTCTCTTCCTAGTGTCTTATCACAATATACGACACGCCCATCTACTACACTATTAATCAAATTATTTAATTATAGCAACAGTTAATACTGGTGTCTCAATTCGATCATATTCAATTTACGACAAGTGAAGTGTCACTTTTGGCAATTTGTGACACACAGACCCAGAACATTAACAATGGGAATCTGTTTTCATTTTATTGTGGTTGCGATAGTGACTACATCAGTATTCTCCTTAATATTAAATAATATTATTATTGTTATTGTTGTGGTTGTTGTCACTGTATTTTTTACATGGTGGTTGTTCATCATCTACGTAGTTATGTAATAATATGTACATCACTCCTTCGTCTCTCTAGTTCTTTCTACCCCCCACCCTTATTTATTGAGATTTCGTTCTTCATGTTTGATATAAATTCACAGGCACAGCCTATTAATTATCAAAAGAATTGATATACGCATGTATTGCATTCACAGTGAGGCTTCGCGAAGGGATGTTCTTATTCCTTCATTATTTCTTCTCATACAAAGTATATTGAAATTTATATCCCTTTTCTCTTTCAATATAGTCATTGTTAGCGGTTGGTTCAGGTAACGTTACTGTACTGGGAAGATATTGCTTCAAATCTTTAGAAATATCCCTGAATTCATCTTGAATATGTTTAATATTTAAAAATGTATCCATTTCAGGTCTTTCAATATCTTGTGATTCAATCTCCAATTTAGTAATTAATAATTTATCAGATATTGAATAACTATTCGAATATATTTGTCCACCACCAATAATATATATCCTCTCTAATGAATCACCTAATTTCTCTTTAATTTGCTTAATACCATCTTCTAAAGAATTTATCTTATAAAAAAACTTATCGCTATCATCATTCATCTTTTCAATTGTTAATTGGGAATCATAACTTCTAGAAATAACTACGTTATATCTAGATGGTAACGGACGGAATTTTAAAGGAATCGATTCCCATGTCTTCCTACCCATAATAACAGCATTACGTTTATCGGTATTCAATGTACCACTAGTAACTTGTCTGAAATATTTCATCTCTTTAGATAATTTCCAGGGTAATCCACCTTGACATCCAATACCAAAATCAGGTAATAATGTCGCAACGATACAAACAACATCTATCTTTGGAACAGTCATTCTTAATTATTCTTGTTGAAACCTATCTTACCCTGGTTCTGTTTTTATTGATCAGTTTTAAGTGATCTTTGTTTATATATATATTTGAAATACTTTTTCATAATTTCGCGTACTACATATGAAAAGGGCATCGCTTGAAAAACTACTAATATATATATATATATACAGTGGCAAGACTAAGACACTCTACTTTTTTTTTCACATATTACTAGATACCCCACGATTGGATAACAACTCACCACATGTCTGCTGCTGATACAACTACAGTTACACACTATATTACTCCCGAAAATATATCTTTGGGTCAAACTCCATTGGAAATCATTGCTACGTTCGCTAAGGATCCAGCAAATAAAAAGACACCAATAAGTATTACAATATGTTATCAAAAGGACAAACCGCAACAGGATAAAGATGGTAACCAAACAAAAGGACAATCCTCTACATTACAATACTATCATTATTCCATACCAAACTCATTGAAGAATCACAAGATTCATGAATCAGTAATTGGGATACCTCTACTAGATAGCAATAATGATTGGGTCAGGGACATCTCTCGAAAATTAGCAGACGCTACTGCGAAAAAATACAACGTACCTTGTTACGTTGCATGGTCAACAACAAAACCTTCAGACACGACATCAATCTCAATGGATCAAATGTACGTCCTCAGAAATTGTATAAATTTTATAAACACATTATATAACTGAAAAAGAAATATTTCTAAAACTTCTTATAAACTCTAAAATATTAAGCAAACCTTTGCTTAAATAAATTAGGGAAAAAAAAAAAAGGTTCGACTTGTCAGACTGCCATTCATTCCCGCCCAAAATACTATCCCTTCAATTAAGAAGTACATAGCAAGGGTCAAGATCATCGCGCCAATTGTTTAAAATGTTAAAGTGATCAAACCTGTCCCCGAAGAAACAAATTCGAAATTCATAACAATGAAAATCGGCAAAAACAAAATTTAAAATAAAGTAGATGGCCGAACCGCTAAGGATTGCGGACCAAGCTAAATTGATATAAATTTTTCTCACTCTAGGGTATGAAGGTTATGAGGCTCATCAACCAAGTTGGATTCAGTGGCTCTTTTGAAGAGTCAAAGAGTGACGATTCCTATAGAAATGATCCTACTGTAGAATGTGTTAGTTAAATTTCCATGCTTTGATAAAAAATGTAAAAATAAATTTATAATAATATAATAACTTTGCTATTCGGAATGAAAATATTTCTTTGTTATTATAGTAAAAAACTATTGTTATGGGTATTAAACATACTGAAGTACGTCGACAACCCTTTTATGAAAGAAGCAAAAGTAAAAATAAAATACAGAAAAGAAGAAATAATTTTAAGTATGTTGA
>PPOO01000952.1:282028-309491 GCA_003708545.1 Maudiozyma turicensis
AAACGTTCTCCTTTTATACCTTTCCGACTCGGTAAAATATTTCACTTCCAATCGATGACCTACATGAAAAAAGTAAAGTGAAATTTTTGCATCTGCGTGGTGAATGGGTGATGTAAAGGGAGAAATAATCGCTGTTATTAGAGTTAGGGTTTCGCCCCCGAGAAAGAAAAAAAAAAGAAAAGAAACGAAACTAAGAAAACTTAAAAATGAGACTGTTGTTTAATTTTCTGACATCCGGACACCCACAAACTTCAATATTTTATTTTTATGTGTTATTTTTTTTCCTCATTTTGTTGTTGTTAATTTTTCCGCGTTTCCTGAATGAAAATGGTCCTGCCTGTTGTAGAACAGAGCGAACGTGAAATTTTGAAGTGTAAAATTCCAGCAATTAAATGATCGGTGTATACTTTCACTAATGCAGGGAGACAAATATAATCCTTCATTGGAAAGGAAAATGTCGTGGTGTGAATACTGAGGATACTCTCAGCCGATTGTCCTTCTCTCAGCCTAGATATCTCTCTGTACCCAGGCTGTTGTCCTTTGTCTTAGGCTCACTGACCCTTTGTAACTTTCGATGCTAGTTGGAACAATTATCCTTCTTTCCCTTTCTAGTGTACAATCAATCTGTTCTCTTTAATCCCAGCCCAGTATCATGTTCTCCCACTCATTCGAGTCTGTATTCTTTACAGAGGGGATGGAACTGCACTGTTACTACTAGGAAGAAGCTATGCAATTCGCGACCTGTAGAAAATAATAGCGAATAATATCGCTAATTTCACAAATTGGTTAGTGTAGATTGATAAAACATATAGGTCTTATATATAACAATATTACTGTTTAAAACATTATTTCATAAATAAAGATAAATCATACCAAACACAAAATGGCTGAATCCCACAGATGTATGTCTTAATAATGATATTGAAACAAGAGAGGAAGTGAGGATAAGATTGGAAATGTTATAAATGAAGTTATATTTTATTGAAGAAAAAAGAATGATAAAAGATGAAATTGTGAACTTTAACACATAGCATTAGAACGTATCGTTTATGGAATGAATGATGTGCCCAAGATAGCATACGGTCTGGATGAATAGTATAATGAACAAAACTCAAGTCTAAAAGATATAGAAGTTATGAAACAGAATTAACCTTATGATATAGAATGAACAAATTGGCAATAACTAGATTTGTAACTGAACAACCAGAAATGAAAAGACAATGAAATTAAAACACAGAAAGATCATGTTAATGAATTTAAGAGACTAATAAATTGAATAACCATATGGCAAAAGAATGTTATATTAAAGCGCTTGATAATGAATCGTATAATCAATAATAATATTACGATACACATGAGCAACCAACCACTTTTTGAAACTATTTTAAAAACGCGCTTACTTTACTTCGAAACTACTTTCATAGCATAGTATTATCTTCTTATTTAACTTCCTGAACTATTCTAGACCTCCTAAAAACATTGATTGAAACCATTCATGATTACTAACAATTAAATGATATTTTTGTTTTATTAATGTTCGAATTTTCATGTTATTACCAAATAACAATGATAACGAAACTATGATAAATTCAATTGTATTACACCTTTATTATCACAGTGTACGTCAAAGGTAAGCACCTATCCTACCAAAGATCTAAGAGCGTTAACAACCCAAACGTCTCTTTGATCCAAATTGAAAACGTCGCTAACCCACAAGATGCTCAATTCTACTTAGGTAAGCGTGTTGCCTACGTCTACAGAGCCTCCAAGGAAGTTAGAGGTTCCAAGATCAGAGTTATGTGGGGTAAGATCACAAGAACTCACGGTAACTCCGGTGTCGTTAGAGCTAAGTTCAGAAACAACTTACCAGCTAAGACTTTCGGTGCCTCCGTTAGAATCTTCTTGTACCCATCTAACATTTAAGCGCAAAATGTTTTAATATATTTTATGTAAATTCAATAACATTTTATAACTTAATACAAGTATCATTTTAATCTATATGCAATTTTTATCAATTCATGTAATGGAGGGCCTTACGTTACGTCCAGAAGCAAGTTTAACTATGATACGTTCATATGAAACTCTAATAAATATATAGTATATGCTGTTAATTCAATCACAGGTGTGTGAATAAGCGTAAATTATTGATTCAGCTTTATCACTTTTTACTTTTTGTTTACAGTGTATCTTTCAAATAAGTAAAGTTTATAAATATTCAATTTTCATTTTTAATATTTTCCTCCATTTCACTGAGATTAAATCAGCCGCCGAAGTTAAAAAATGACAAACATTAAGACTGTCTAGGGACAACTAGATCTCAAAAGGTTTCAAATAATATAATGACTCTAAAACCAGGATAATACGTGATGGGGTTATCTTATGAATGACTATTATATATATACATATATATATAGATAAATGCAATTTAGAAAATATTAACTTTTTCAGAATAATAATTTCTAGTGTATAGAAACGTTTAGACTCAACTAAAACATCATATCAACTGTAAACTTCTTTAAAAATGCATACCATTAGAAATAACTCGAACCTCCTTCACAACCTCATACTCCTTCTCTTAAAGAAATCCAAAACTTTCCTTGTTCTTGAAACTTCTCTTATTGGCGCATATGAATCACGATTGTTTTCTTTACGAGATTGCGAATGCTCTTGTTTTGGTAAACTAGACACCATTAAAGAGGCTCTATTCGGTCTAGATGATCTGCTATCAACAGGAGGACTATTTTCCTTTTTAGTGATATTATTTTTATTCGCTTTTGCTCTTTGGGACCCATTAATTTTTGATGATGAAATTGTAGATGCTGTTTTACGATGACTTGATATTTCTGTACCAGAGCGGTTTCTATTTTGAATAATCGATGGCTGATGGTTACCATGAGATAAAACGGATGTAGATGATGTTTCATCAGTTTCCATTGTAGTTCTTGAACTATTAAATGAGGAATAGAATGATAAGAAACTGAACCTTTTCTTGCTCTTGTCCTCGGACGAATGGTTCATTGGGGCTCTTAAGGGCACTCTTTCATTCAGATCTGCAGAATTTTCACGTGTACTCGTTACATCATTACGTGGGGTTGAATATGATTCATTTCCTGATGAATGATCAGATAATGTACTTGGCCTCATTCTTATATTTTTTGCAGGTGATGAAGCCGGTGTATTAGCCACATAGGAATCCAGCCTTGGTATATGTGTTTCCTCAACAGGGTGTGTAATATTTAATTTAGAATAGGATGTCAGAGCTGTCACATCATCTGGTATCAGTGAACTAGATCTTCGGGATCTTCTGGTGTTTGATACCAAGGATTGTCTAGAAATATCTCTTTCTATTTGATCTGCCGGAGGTGGAACAGAACTATCTGCCGTTGTCGAATGCAATGTCAAATGATATGTAGCAGGTCTTGGTTTTCTATGGTGAGCTTGTGGAGTGCTAAAGTGCTTTGCATCATTTTCCTTTCCATTCAGAGATGCTATATTTCCTATCTTCTGTTGACCATTTTCTGTATGGTTTGTTATGTCGAATACTGGGTCAAGGTCAGTAGTCAGAGGGAGATGATCATACTTCTCAGAAGAAAGTTGTATGATATTAGATGATATACTCTGCTCGGTATCCAGTGGGTTACTATTCTTATTATCAGTCACCATTTCATGTTCTTCACTTTCAACCATTGCTCTCAATGCCGCCGATGCTGCAGAACTACGTCTTTTAGTCTTTTCTTCTTCCATCACTGGATCTAATTTCTTTGATTCACGGAAACTATGATCTCCTAAAATTTCTCTTTGATACGTATGCTGAGTTGCAATGGAAGATTTATATGAACTGTTGACAATCAACGATGTCGCACGTTGCTTATATCTTTCGCGTATAACGTCTAATTTGTTATCGTTTTTATTAGATGTTGGGGTGTTTGACCTAGAGGCAACCACAGTGGAATTTCTTTTCAATTTACCGTTGTGTTTCTTTTGAAGCATAATTACGTCCCATTCTTTAGAGCTGATACAAAGCATCTCATGATATTGTTTCAACCATGGGTGCCTAATTAAGTCATGCATGGCTATTCTTTTCTTTGGATCAGGAACTAATATTTTTCTCAAAAGATCTCTCGGAATAGCAGATATGTAACCTGGAAATTTCAGTTTAGTTCTTGTGATGTAATGGTACAATTTTGGTATATCATCACCTTTTGGATTAGCTACATCATCATCCCAAGGTAAATATCCGGCTAACATTGCAAACAGTATAATACCACAGGACCATATATCAGCTTTACGACCCATATATGGTTTTGTTGTCACTACTAGTTCTGGAGCAGCATAACATGGAGAACCACAAGAAGTTTTCATTAATTCATTATCACGATGAAACTCATTCACAAATCCAAAATCCGTTATAAGTAAGTTTTCATTTGTATCTAGTAATAAATTTTCTAATTTTAAATCTCTATGAACCAATCCCTTGGAATGCATGTAAGAGACACCACTAATTAACTCTGAAAATATTTTACAAGCTCTTTGTTCATCCAGCCGCCTCTTCTTCTGAATGAATTTATAAAATTCTCCACCTGAGGCATATTCTAACACTATTCCAACATATTTTGAATTTTGTAATACTTCTTCTAATTCTATAATATTTGGATGTGTGAGATGTTTCAAGGCATTAATCTCCCTGTAGACTTTAATCTCTCTTTCTGAATTTTGCGCTATTGAGGTTCTTCGTATCAATTTAATTGCAACCTGTCTAGAGACTTCATGGGAACCCTTTGCTGGTCTTGTCCAACCCATTTTAACTTTCCCAAACTCACCTTCACCTAGTGTAGCTCCAATAAGATATGGTCCAAAAGTAACATGTTTCCTCTTTTGTCTTGTGGGTGATTTTGTCGTTGTTGTTCTACTCATCGATTTAGATGGTATCTCATGAGGTGCCATGATATATGTATATCCGATGAATTGGAGAGATAATTCAACTAATATATGTAAACGATTATAATATAAACGTGGTTAAAAAGTTTCTTGAATGAAAATGTACCAATAAAAAAAAAATTGCCAAAGATATATCTATGAATAAAAAATCAATTATAGCTCGTTTAATCTATTTTAACAGTAGACGTCTTAGGTGTACGCTAATGTAAATAGACTATATCTGTTACTGATTTTAGAGAAGAATTTTATTATCTAAAGAAGTCTATATATATTTTTTTCTTTTGTGTTTATTAAAATATAAATAAATGAGACATCGAACTAATTGGAGCAACGAAAACGCCAAATGTATTTTTCTCTCACCATCTTAAAGAATAACTATCGTCGAATCAAAGAAGAAGTTCAAGTTATGGAAGTAAGGGTGGCTTTCTCTCAATGAAATCGAAATACACATATTTGAAGCACATTTTACTTCAAATAGATCATATTTTACGTATATTATTAGCAAGAATAATTGTATATCAACGAAGTACATATCTGCAAAATGCCGTTATTTACTTCCAAGCCCAGTACAGGAGGCATACCATTGCATACATGTTCGACTTACCTAACTCCTAACATATAACTTGAACGTTTTATAACGTGTTTAATAACTACAAACTTGTCTCTAACAGATATTAAATTGCTGTTGAGATTAATTTGCCCTGACTGTTTCTCTTGCTGCTACTACTGGCCGTCTCAAAATTGTTTGTTGATGTGACGGGCGCAAAAAAAGAATTCATATTTAAAAATAGAACTTGAGACAGTTAACCGAGAGTTATAAATATGTCAACTGCAAGAGAACTTGTAGAGGTTTTAAGATCAGACGATTTTGAAACAAATTTTGGAACAATGGCCTGAGGTACATTATATGCAGCGAAGCAGTAACACTACTCTTTATAAGTAACTTGTAGAAATTTCGAACATATCTAGCTTCGCCTATTTATAGAAAATTAGATCAGTTGTATGATTATTTATTTATTCATTGATTCATTATATTTACACTTTTTTGGTAAATGCTTGTGTGGAACTATCATTAAAAATACATACATATTATATATACAGGGTGATAAAAAATATTAGAGTCGGTTCTTATTGCGTTTTATATGCAAAATGATTAGTTTGCAAATGATTCTTTTTTGTTGTTGGAAAGAACATGAATGAAAAAGGTATGGTAATAGAACTCGAAAGAAGTTTCTAAGGGTTTCTTTTTAATATCACAATATGTTACATTAATGTTAAGTAGAGGAAAAAAATAAGAGAAGCTATACTGTAGTATCTCTAATTGTCTTGACCCTTAACAATACCAACCTTAGCTGGTCTAATAACTCTTTCATTTAATGTATAACCTAGTTGTTGAACGTGGAAAACAGTACCTGGTTCTTTATCTGGTTGAGGTAATTCAAAAGTAGCTTCATGCTTATTTGGATCAAATACTTCACCTATTGGGTCTAACTTTTCAATACCATGTTTCTTTAAAGTGTTTAAGAAAACATCTCTAGTCATTCTGACACCGGTATATAAATCATTAATTTCCTTTGATTTCTTAACGTCTTCTTCTTTGAATGCACTCAATGCATGACCGAAGTTATCAACGGATTCTAAAAGATCCTTAGCAAATTTTTGTAAGGCGAAATCCTTAGCTTTCTTAACATCCTTCTTAGTGACTTCCTGTAAGTTTCTGAAATCAGCTACAGATCTTAATAATCTATCTCTCAATTCTAACGCGTCCTTAGTCTTAGTTTCCAACTTAGTTTCAAGATCCTTAATAGTCTTCTGTTCTTCAGTTAGATTACTAGTATCTTCAGTCTCGGCAGCCTTGGAACCTTCGTCGGCAGCAGCTTTATCCTTAGCTGCGTCCGCATATGTTCTTAGGGATAATGTGTTAAATTTAGTAATAGTTATTGGAGTGTAGTAACTTGGTGTAGTTCTCATCATCATATTGGAACGTGGTAAAGTTCTACCAACTGCTCTGTAAACGGATCTCATAGTGAATTAATGGTAATTTGTTTGTATGGGATTGGACTTTGAAACAAGTTTGAATCTGGTAATGTTCACTAAAATGTACTTCTGAGTTTAGAAAGTATAGTCTTATATATGTGTTCGTGGGCTGTTCACTCGAGAAACTTCTTGTTCAAACATGAGTGACTGTCGACTTGTTCTAGAAAGAGAGAGGATTACAATTTCCCGTTGGTAATTTATTTTGTTCGGTACTGAAATGACTGAATTTTTCACACAACCGTGAGGAGCAGACAAAGGACGAAGTCGGAAATTTTGATCGTGTTGTACGGCAAAGCACTATAACTCAACCCATCTCATCTACCAGTTACAATTAAGAATGTCATATATATATATGTCTGTTTCGTTTGTCTATATATCCTTTATCATTATTTAGGTGTATTGTATTGCTGCCAGCGGTTACTCTTCCCAACATCTATGTATGAATTTTTCCATGTTAACCCTTTTCTTCATTTGACCTTGTATCCATGGATGTTGTAACATTTGTCTTGGCGATGGTCTCTCAGTTGGATCCTTCTTCAGACAATATGCGATGAACGATTTGAAAGATCCACTCCATTTAATATTATTCTCTTCTTCATCCTTTAATTGTGGTTCAAATGTCAAAATCAACATTAGCAATTCTATAGGCGCAATATTCGCAGTAATCTTATCTGAACCGAATGGGAAATGACCTTGTGCTACTTCAAGTATTGTCAACCCTAGCGACCACACATCACATGTAACACTATACGGTTGACCTTGAATTCTTTCTGGCGCCATATAGAAAGATGTCCCTGTGAAAGTTGTAGCTAACGAATTAACAGCTTCACCACTAACACCGAAATCACAAAGCTTTACGTTACCTTTGTCACTTAATAAGATATTTTGGGGTTTAATATCTCTATGAATAATTTTCTTTTCATGAAGATAAGACAGACCTCTCAATACCGATTCTACAACCTTCCCTAAAACCTTTTCACTAATTCTACCACCTCTCTTCATTAAATTCTTATATACTGCCTCTAATGATCGACCACCCATGTATTCCATAGCAATATATATGGATGAGTTTTCTTCATCGGTAAACATACCATAATATCGTACAATATAATCCGATTTAAAACTTTTATTAAATTGTAATTCTCTAAAGATCTGTTTTTGAAATTCAGGATCTGTATTCAATACATTGATTGTCTTTAATGCAAATATTGTTGAACCGTGCCTCAATTTACATTTAGCTACAGAACCACCTGCACCTTCACCCAAAACACCTAACGTCACTATCTCTTCTTTCAAATGTTTATAATGCCACATGTTTTCGCCTAAATCATTAACATCCATATCAGAGGGTATTGCTTGATCTGTGTTTATATTGTGATGTGATGCATTCGATACGGGAATCATTGTATTGTTTCTTGGAAGATCATTACTTACTTCAACTAATGGTGTCGTTATATTACTTGCAGATTCCTCATAGGTGGATAATAAATTTGAAATATATGAATCCTGAGAACATGGTGTCTCATGACCAGATTCCATTATAGGTTTCTCTACAGGATTCAATCGTTCGGTATTGATACTTAGATTCTTCAATGAATGCTGTAGTTCAACGGGACTCATGGATGGTAATGGTCTTGATCTTGCAATGGGACTAATTTCCTTGACAGTCATACCTTGGATCGGTGGAGGCACGGGTCTTCTTCTACTTGATCCCGATGACGTTGGGGTTTTCGATGATGATGTCGTTGAATTAGAACTTGATATATCTGTTGTTTCATTGTTATTTGGCGTCATGGAAGACATATTTATCCTTGGTAATGGTTTCACTGTGCTCATCATCGGTATCGTGTTTGTATTACGTATTTTCAATGATAATGGTGGTGCTGTGTTGTTGTTATTTTGACCATTGATCCTATTTACATTATATATATTTGATTGTTGTTTTTGTTGTGGTGGGAATGGTGATCTTTTCACTTCTGATTGATCTAATGATGGTAATTTTAATCTTGGTGTCTTTGGATTCTGTCTAGTCGATTCTGGTGGTTTAAATAAGGATGCCATGGCGATATGAATCTTCTATTAACAATGAGTGTTTTGAACTGTGGGAATGATTTCGTATCTATGTATCTATACTTGATCCTTGTTTATAAATGTGTGATGATCTCTTACAAATGGTAAAATGCGAGTAATTAAAAAGAAAAATTATTAAAATGTTGTAATCTAGCTTATTCTTTTTCTGAAACTATTGACACTAATGTTACTGTATCGACCTTAATCAGTGCAGCTGAGATATATACTTGACCTTTCACTATCGATTTTATCTTTTGTCTATGAGTGAAATTTATTTTTATTTTCAATAATTCTATAATTTGATCTCTTCGATTTGCGCCTCCATGCGACCAGCGTAAATAATTAAATAAGTAAATAAAGAGATGAATCGAAGACACATTCTAAACACATATACAACAAAGATAGAAAACAAAAAGATAACAAAACTTTTCAAAATATATTCATTAAATAAGGTTTTGCATTTTGAAGCACCGAATTTAATAAATTACATACAGATATATAAAAGACGATACTGTAATACTGGAATACATCTTACACTAGAGAGAAATAAAAAAGAGATATTCTTTTCAAAATATGCGAACCTAGGTTTAGTTTTAAATTTAAGCTGATTCTTCTAGAGAGAATGGCTTGTAAATAGTGACTAAACTATCATCGTCAACGGTACCAATGACATCGTCGACAATTGGATGCCAAGCAACAGTGTTTCTCTTACCCTTTTGTTGTGGGTTTCTTCTTGAACCACCAGTATGTAAGAATCTCAAGGATTGAGTTTGTAATTCTTCAGAGGCATCTTGTGGCACTCTATCTGGATCTTCGTCATCATAATTACCTAGAGCGTATTCCATATCCCAGTGGTAAACGTTACCGGTACCACCGACAGTGAATACTTCATATGGAGAAGTGTAAGAGAATTGAACATCAACAACTGCATCACCACCTTTATGGTAGAAGTTAGCAATTTCATTTTGAATTGGATCTTCACCATTTTGTCTCTTTGATAGATCAGTGGCAGCGGTTTCAACTGCTCTAATATCCCATAATTTAACGAAACCGGTAGAAGTACCAGTAACGAATAAATTGTTAGAGACGGAAGAAGAATCAAATGCGTTTAATGAACCATTCTTTGGATCTTCCAGGATGAATAATGGCTTGTCACCAGTACGAGTATCCCAGAATCTAATAACATTATCATCGGAACAAGATGCATATAAATGATTATCGAAGAATTTAACAGTGTGAGTAACGGTAGTACCTGGAACATGAATAGTTCTTAAGATTTCACTTGGTTTACCTGCATTATCGATAATTTTCAATATACTGTCTTCTTCGGAACCATTACTTTGAGACTTAACAACGGTTTCATTATCATAAGATAAAGTGAAATCGGAGACAGCCAAATTATTTGGTCTAACATGAGAATGCATAGCGGCATAAGAAGTAGCTGGACCCATCATTTCTTGAACGATATGAACTGGGACTTTAACACCTTCTTGGAACCAAGCTAAGGAACCATTTTTAGACATTGCTAATAAAGTGGTTTCGTTACCATTACCTAGATATTCCATCTTTGCAACAGTTTCACCTTGATAAACCCATTTGGGACTTAAAGGTTTACCTTCGACAGACTTGAAAGCATCACCATATTCTGATTGTGGTTTTGGTTTCTTACCTTCTTCACTAGTACCTAATGGTAAAGCACAATCAATTTCATAAATATCTGAACCTTGAGAGTAGATAACAGAGGTACCTAATGTACCTTCTTGTGGAACGATTTTATTTGAGAAAGTGAATGCTTTGTCATGATGAAAGACATTGTCAACACGCTGAGTAAATCTTGGTTTCAATGAAGAAATGTATTCATAAGATTTTGGCTTGTAAGTCTTGGTCATTTTTTTAAATCAATTGAATGTATATATATAATTTTATGTTAGCAGAAAGTTTTTATTAAAATGATATAATTATAACCTTATTGCTAATGGGTGTATGTGCTGTATAAAAGGCAAAAACAGAAAAAAAATATGAAATACCAATTCAAGACGTAAGATGAAAAAAGGGGGATAATAAGCTACAACAACCAATTGTCAATTGAAATAAAAAAATTGATTCCTTTATATATATAAATGAAAATCAATTTTTCAGTAATTATAAAAATATCCGAATCCCCCATACACGTACGGTACCGGATTAAAAGAATGAAAAAACGTATATAAGAGATGCATAAACTTTATCGATCCTAGATATGCTAGTTCATTTTATTAAGTGTGCCGCCCCTCAAAACAAGGAAGGTTTCTACGTAGGAAGGGAATCAAGAAAATAAGGCAAGGTTGAATTATTTCAACCTTGCCTTATTTGAAGATATTAATTAACAAACTAATAAACGTTTCCTAACTTATTAGCATAATATTATTAAATTATACCGATAGTTTGATCAAATAAATTAGCAACTTCTTCTTCTTGTCTCACTACCCCTTATTCTCATTATCCAAGCGATACATTTGAAAAATTTCAACCGTTAAGCATCGTCAATTTCTTCTCATCGCTTACCGAAACGAAATAAAAAAAAGAAAGAAGAAAAGAAATCCTGGCGGTCTCTCTTTTCTTTTTGCAGCCCTTTTTTTCTTTCTTTGCCTGGTGCTTGAGTTTCTCCGCACAACTGAGGACGGACTCTCAGACAGAGATTTTCTATTCCGCTGTACGGAACTTCCGTGGGCCGCCTTTCTCTCTTTCTTGCCCATAATTACACGTACAATTAGTTGATTAATAATATACACAGACCTACGCGTCTTGTCTCTACATGTTGCAATTACCGGACAATTAGGAAGTATTAGAAGAGGAAACATCGTGCAGGAAAGAATTCTGTAAATGAAAGATTCTGTGCTAATGAATGCACGTACAAACGTAATCAAATTCCAATAGTATTGTTAATAAAGAAAAGGTGGGAGATCCCAAATTATTATTAATTATTGAGTAAAACGCAGAATTTGGTGAAAACTCCAGTAATTCAGGCAAAAATGAAATAAATGATCATTTAGGTGTTTGCCTCTTTGTCTCTCTCGCTCTCTTGGGCATTTGCCAATCAAGGCAAAGGTATATTTAGCCTATTGTAATTGAAATTCAAATAATTTTAGGGTACCCCAGCGAAAAAGAAAAGAAAAGAAAAGAGTTTTGAATAATACATATCATTGCACTACTTGAGATTTACCCCATTAAAATAACCGTAACAAGAACGAAGGATTGGTGCGATGATCTGTAGTTGACTTACAACACCTTTTGTTTGGAGACCGATTGATTATATCATACATATGAGAGCTGAACCAATGAAATATAGTTATTAGTTTTATCGATCCTTGCTGTTACATACAAAGTAGTATATGATTAAGTTTTAACTCTTCACTCATAACGTAGTTTTATTCATTTCAATAGATGACAAGATTCTTGTTACAGCTACTATCCCATTTTTTGGATAAACCTTTATTTTTATCTTTTTATTTAGTTGTTTTTTTCAGTTAGGTCAAGCGGAATTATTCTGAAAGGAACCATCGGGCTTAATAAAAATACCTCTTACTTCTTAATAATGAACACTCATCTGGATCGTTAAGCCTTCTATATTTTAGAAGAACGTGAGGGGGGGTGAGAAAGGAAACTGTATATCATCTTTTTTATTTTTGAGTAAGCAATTATTATTCTAGTCCGATAGAAATTCATGAATTGTTATATATTGTTAAACGTTTACATTTCCTTCAATTTTATCGGATCGGACTTTTTAGAAAGAAAAAAAATGTCGTTTTGAAACTTATTATTATTACTATTTTACATATACAGATATATATATAAGATATACCCTAATTCTTTTCTCTCTCTTTATTTTCGTTTAGTTTTCAAATTTACTTGTTAGCCCTTGTTATCCCATATAATATTTATCTCTGTTTTGATTCAATTTAAATTATGATCTTAATTTTAAGGGTCTATACAAAGATATTTGACTATCTGTCGATACAGTACAAACTAAATCATCAATAATTGGATGCATTGCAACAGTATTTCTTTTACCTTGTTGAGTTGAAGTACGTCTACCACCAGATGTATGGAAAAATTTAAGACATTGTCCCTGAAGTTCTTCAGGGGCTGCATTTTTACTTGAACCATTATGTGTCTTAGTATTATTAAATGGATTTTCTTCATCATCATTATCATCATCATTACGACCAAATAAATATTCCATATCCCAATGATAAACATTACCAGTACCACCAACGGTAATAAATTCAGAAGACGATGTCTCTGAAAATGCAACATCTGCAACCGAATCACCACCAGAATGATATAATGAAACTAATTCATTCTGAATTGGATCCTCACCATTTTGTCTATGTGTTAAATCTGTAGTTGCATTTTCAACTGCTCTAATATCCCATAATTTAATTACACCTGTAGATGAACCAGTAACAAATAATTCTCCTGTAACTTGTGATGTGTCAAATGAATTTAATCTACCATTCTGATGTTCAGTTAATACAAATAATGGCTTATCACCAGTACGTGTATCCCAAAATCTTAACGTATTATCATCAGAACATGTACCATATAAATAATTATCAAAGAAACGAACCGTATGTGTTACTGTTGTCCCAGGGACATGTAGGGTTCTTAAGATCTCACCAGGTTTACCTGCATTATCAATAATCTTCAAGATACTATCAACTTCGGATCCATTGCTTTGAGATTTAACTAATGTATCTAAATTTGCAGAAAGACCAAAATCAGAGACAGCTAAATTGTTTGGTCTAACATGAGAATGCATTGCTGCATAAGATGTAGCTGGTCCCATCATTTCTTGAACAATATGGACTGGTACTTTAATTCCATCACGGAACCAAGCTAATGATCCATTCTTAGACATCGCAATCATTGTACT
Organism: Maudiozyma turicensis; assembly: GCA_003708545.1. Lineage (NCBI taxonomy): Eukaryota > Fungi > Ascomycota > Saccharomycetes > Saccharomycetales > Saccharomycetaceae > Maudiozyma > Maudiozyma turicensis. Next base: position 295,989 of record PPOO01000952.1, read on the forward strand.
ATCATCAGAACTATCTAAATAACTCATCTTCGAGACAGTTTCACCTAAATATGCCCATTTTGGTGATAATCTTTTATTTTCAACTGCAGTAAATGCATCATCAAAATTACTAACTTTCCCATCCTTATCCTTATCCTTTTTTTCTTCCTCCTTTTTAAGTTCCTTTTTCTTATTACTTGAATGTGGATAGAATGAATCTAGTGGTAATGAACAATCAATTTCATAAATATCTGAACCTTGAGAATATAATAAACTTGTACTCAAAGTACCTTTCGCTTTATCAGGAATAATTTCACTTCTAAACGTAACTGTCTTGTCGTAATGCAAAACATTATCCACTCTAGTTGTAAACTTTGGTTTAAACATCGATAAATGATGATATAATGATGGCGTACCTCTTCTAAATCCAGTATTTCTTCTCTGCATTATGAAAATTTTTCTTATTCTTTATACCGTGAAACAATCCTTGTTTTTGTTTTGGGTTTCCTTTGATTCTTTATATATTGTCAGGCTTTCACAATGTACTAATTGAGTAATAACAATAGATTAGTAATATTAACTAACGCAATTACTGTAACAATTTAATTAGATGTAAGTAACAATTGAAAAAAAATCAATTAAATGAGTTAGGTTACTGTAAAGTCAACTAGATTGCCCATCGAACTATAAAAAAAGAAAAATTAAGAATCCAACAGAAGAAGGCAAATGAAATTTTATCACCCCCGGCCAGAGAAACTTCATTACCGCATTGACTGGTCTCCCCGGTGAATATTCTTTGGTCCCAATAAGGATGCGCAGATCACTTCGTGAAAGTGAGTTTTGTCTCTGGTTGCCTTCAGTAGGATCTCGGAACAACTGAGGAGAATACGATCAGATGAACAGTCCTGCGGCACTGTCTTACTGTGACTGATATAACTTCCCGTAATTAATAAGCATTAGTTAATTTGATATCGAGACATGGAATAATGATTACGTTAGTGACAGTTGTTTCGGATAATATTTGGGTGAGACACCCAATATTATATACCGTCAACAGAACAGGGTGGGCGCCATATCAGACGATTGCTTCGATATGTATTTTTTATGGATCTAACATTGACTGTTACAGAAAAAAGAGACAGTACTTAGCAAATCGGTTTCAAACATTGGCAATTAGACACCCGTTTGAATATACAGGATGCATTACATTGATTGCATCATTTTCCCAAATCATCTCAATAAATAAATATGGTTTATGCAATTATATATGTTTATGTTCGTATATATATGAATGATGTAAAGTATCCTCAATTAAACTGATGGTTTCTCAGAATTCTCTAGATTCGAATTTTGACTTAGATTCAATGCTGCATTATATATACTTTCCAATTCTGATTTATTATCACCAACTTTTTTAATTAAATCATCAATGGATTCCACACCTTTGGCTTTCATAATAGCTTTACGTAATTCCGAACCTGTTGGAATCTTTGGTAAAATTTTTGGTTTTGCTGTAGTAGGTGTACCCGTATTACTATTAACGACACTACTTGATTCTGATCCTCTTTGTGAACTACCAATCGCAGGCACTTCGTCATTGGTGACTGTGGAAGGAGACAAATCATCGTTTAAATAAGAACCATGTTGTCTGAAATAACCCCATTTATGGAATTCACCTTCCTCTTGTTCTTGTCTTTTAGATGCAATCGATGTATTGGACGAAGATTTATGTAATACAGGTTGACCTGTTTGAACATCAATGACTCTCCCAGAATCTGTAGCCATTAAATGTGGTCTAGCAGCCTCAATTTCTTGCTGTTCACGTTCCTTAGCATGTTCATTACTACGGTCAGATACAGTACCTACAGCCTGTGACAATAGTCTTGAGGAATCCATATGTCTTAAATCTGGTCCTATTGGTGTAGTTGGAGTACCAATATCCCTAGCATCGAATGAGGAAACTGCTTGTGAATCAGGTGAGATTATACCAGATTGGGGTCTTGGTACATCCAATAAAATCTCCAAAATGTTTGATAGGTTTCTCTTTAATAATAATAAACTCAATAAGTTTTCTTTCTCCTTTTCTGGTAATTGATCTGTTTTACTCTTTTCCAACATTAAATCAATAGTAATTTGAACTTTCTTTAATACGTTATCTAATTTCTCAATATATTTCTTCAACATATATTTTCTACTAGCATCTAGATCTTCAGTATCTACAGTACCATTCATAGAAGTTTGTTCCAACTTTTTCAACACTTGATCTGCAGTATCGGTTAATAAAGAACCATCAAATAATAATTCATCCTGTGATGTCAATTCATCGATTTGGAATGTTGAATCCATTGTCTTCTTCATGTTTCTCATTAGACATAAAGCAATACGTGATTGTAATTCATCAGGAATATCTTCATAATTGATATCTAAACTTAATAAGTTAGGTAAATCATTGGCCAAACTATAATATTGTCCCCATAATGCTGATCTCGCAAAGCTACCAGAATCTGTCTTCTCCAAAGCTGGATGTGTTTCATTTGAGGCAGAAGAAGTAGCAATAGGTGTCATTGCAAATTTTGGGTCGGTAGTTGTTTCATCTGGTCCCGTAGGAATCTTTTCAACCGAACTTAATACTGGTGTTGCTGTCATCAATGAGATATGTGATAATGTTTTACATTTCACTAAAATGTTACACAACAAAGTTAATTGTTTATTGTCCATATTATTATTATCCAAATGAATTCTCTTCAATTGCTTGAATTTTGGTAGTACCTCATTTAAAGATGGGAAAATTGCTGGAAATAAACCAGGAACGTTACTTAAATCTAGAAATTGTAAATTTGGCAACTTTGACAAACAATGCAATAAATTTGTTACATCTTCAATGTCTGTTAAGTCTGTACTATTCAATGTAAAATATTCTAAATGATCGAAATTTAAAAGAGATAATTTTTCAATGATAGGTTTGATTAATTGAGTTAAATTATTAAATGCAAAATCAACACCTTGAATTTGAAATTGTGACATCCAATTGAATAGATTTCTAATATGATCTGCATCAATATCTGTCATGGCCATACCTAATCTCTGTTTACTTTTACCATGGTTTTTCTTACCAAAAGTGTTTAATAAACCCATAAATTCATCTAATGGAATATATGAAACCTTAATACCATTAAGTAATAATTCTTCCAAGGGTCTACCTTTCCTTGCATTTAAAACGTCTGAGAGAAGAAGCCAGTTCATATTTTCTCTATATGTTGAAAGATCTTGTTCGCTTCTCGTCTTTGTTTGTGAGATATCTAATTTAATGATTGATTTATTCTGTAACATGAAATTACAGAAAAAAATCCAATCTGCTGGATTAATTACAACGTTTCTTAATCCAATTTTTTCCAAAACTTTGGAATCGACCAGCGAAGTCAATAAGATTCTAAACATTTCTGAAGTTAATGAAACGTTGTCGAATATGACAATATGTATAGGAACAATTGAAATGAAATCACAGAATGATAGGATATCGATTAGAGTTGGTCTTGGGTTTAAAAATTTTATTACATGTAATGGTGCAATCTTCCCCTTTACTTGCCTTAAGGTTGATGGAATTGGTAGAATTTCTCTCAAGTGACAACATCTTGTATATATTACATCTAGAGTCATCTTAGCAGGCTTTTGAGATTTATTTGAGATAGGTGAATTAGGTTCGGAACTTTCTGGGGATACATCATTTCTTTGGAATGGATGTGCATCCATACTTATTGGTTTATCAATTGCAACATTTGACATCAATGTGGAATCGATTTTAGTATCTGCATCCATCTCTTCTTCGTCACTGGCAGCATTTTTATCACCTGAATGAGAAGTATTACTTCTAATTTTTTTCAAGGGACCCAATTTATAATTTCTGACTTCTTTTGCTACACATTCTGCAGCTTCATGAGATTCCATTTGTCTTCTCTGTGATTCTTTTAAACTTTTCTTATATTGTTCCAATACAAGCTTATATTCCTTAGAGTCCTTAGTAAATGTTTTACCTTGAATAGTTGCTTGTCCATCAGTACCTGTATTAACATTTGTCCTTGAATTACTAATGCCAACTGAAATTAATGGCACACTACTAATCATTTCTTCTGGGATCAATACGTTCCCCATTCTTGGTTTTCTTGAAGGTAATTGTTGTGGAGGGTCATTCTCAATCTTATCAACCGCAAATCTAACTCTTCTTAAATGTTTTTTTGGTAATCGTGTTAATTCATTTTTTTCAATTTCCTTTGAATCATTTTTATTATTGGTTGTTGGAATTTTCTGTGGAACATTATTTGTTTGAATAGTTAAATTTTGTTGTGAGGAACTAATAGGTGTACTATTTGGTTCAGGTGATCTTTTACCAAACAAACTACTAAATATTGATCTTTTCGGTTTTTCTGACATTGAATTACTTCTCTTTATAGTACTATTACTATTACTTGAAATATTTTTCTGATCAATTGAAGTAGTGGTAATATTAACATTTGATTTTAGTTTAATTGGAGAATTAGTACCAGATTTATGCATGGAATCATTATTTTGTTTCATTATATCTTGTTTCATTTTAACCCATTCTGTTGAGTTTTTATTTTCTGATAAGATTGCATTTGAAATAGATTTTGATCTATTTCTAGTTGTTCTTTTATTTGGAATTGTTAAATTATCAATAGGTTTCTGACTTGCATTACTATTGGATCTACTAACTTTATTTGAATGATTTTTCCTTACAGGTAAAGATGATAATGCTTTTGGTTTACTTCTTTTTTTACCTTTATATAACCAATCTAATTGTACATCAAATCCCGAGGGACTTGCAATATCTTTAGTTTTAACAGGATAGTTATTCATATACATATATATAAGGTTCCTATTATGACAAATAACAGCTGTATGTCGATATACTATATTTCCAAGAGTGTATTTCCTCCTTTAAAGAAGTAATATATATATATATATATATATATATTTATTTATCTTTTTAACATTCAAGTTAGAATGTGACATATATAAATTAACAAAGGGGATATTATCGAATTTTCTCTTGGGAGGTATGTTTATGTTAACTATGAGAACAATATAGTGCATACAACTATTATATTAATTTTTTTATTGTGTGCACTGTATTCTGTTCGTGCAGCTCAAACTGTTGTTGGGTTTCCTTAAAGAGAAAGAGCGAGTGTTTTGTATTACCGTTTCTCTATTTTTATATAGACGTATGGTATATATTTTAGGGGGGAGGGGAACCGAGGTAGCGGAGAGCCGAGCGACTATTTTTTCTTACTCAGAAGATTGAGGACAAGAAGTTTAATTGATCACTAAATAATGTAAGAGGAAATGAAATATTACTGCGGTGTACTTAAGGAAACATTTGAGACCTAATTAGGTTATATATTATTTGACGGATTCGTTATTCAAAAAAGATAGTCTATAAATAGTAATAACAGAGTTATATTAGGAGAATGGTTAAAGTTTAATAAAAGAGAGGGTATACCTATATGTCTGAGGGGTTGTTGATAAACATATCAAATAGTAAATGTCAGATATACATATATTCGTATTGCGAACTGGTCAATTTATCATATGCTTTGAATAACAAGTAAGGTATTCCGCACTTCCGTTATTCAATCAGTAGAGCAAATACGGCTGATATGTACCAAACAATAGCCAGTATCGATATTATACGAATACCTTATGATATTCGTATCAGCCGTTCACATTTCAATAGATGTTGAGACATTACAAAAGACAAAAGATGCGATGTTATGGGGCCCGCCCCACAAGAAAAAATGATAATAGCCTTTATAAAGTTCGAAATGGTAAAGCATAAATAAAATCTAAAAAAACCAAATTAACCTTCCGTGACAACTCTAAAATGAAATCACTTTCACAATTTAGATTATTAACTCGGCGTAAAACTTCTTTGTACATACATAAAGAATTACTAACCGATAAATTCTACGTATGTACTTTGTTCCCCCGCAATCACAAATAAAACTCGATGGAATTAACAAACACTCTTTATGCCAAATAAAACATTTTAATTATAATTGAACTGCTTCTCTCATCTATGACGTCAAACAAATATCTGAAAAGGCGCCTTACTCCATGCTCGTGCCTAGTGATAAATTTCTTGAATCGAAGCGACAAAAAAGCAAAAAGAGATTGAATGTACAGATTGTCACCGTAGTCTCCAAAATTCACATACGTACATATTTATTTATTTGGGAACAACAAACGTGAAGTTCCAAATCGTTATTCCCATGGAAGTAACGATTTCCACATCAAACTTCTTTTTGTTGCTGCCGTTGTTAAGCAGCATATCGCGTGCAATGTCTCCTTTTTGCACCCCGCCGTCGCCGCCGCCGCTGCCGGCAAACGCTTTCTTTTCCGCCATACACACGAAAATTTGGTGTACACTGTCCGCGTTTCCCGTTTTCGCGGCTTATTGGTGCAATGACTCTCTTTTCTGTAAACCCTGCACAGACATTGACGTAGAAATGCAAATATATTGTATTGCTTTATCCCGTACATAATGACACCCCATTTTATCTCTTTATCATCTTCGCACCCGTTTTTTCTCACTCTCTCTGATTTATTATCACTCATTATTGGTTAAATAAAATATTAGCATTTCTGATTGATCGTCTAACAATTGTGCGGAGAGGGGAAGCGAAAGAAGTCTCTCATCTGGAACAGTTAGGAAAAGGGAAAATCCAGAAGATAATATTATTGAGTTACTTTCATATTAGATTAAGTCTGGAATTTACTGCTTAGTCATTGTGAAATTCAAAGATATTTATTTGATATATATATATATATATATATATATATATATCTATATAAGAGTAAGAACTACTTAACATAAATAATTATTACTATTTTTTATTTTGTAGTAATCTAACAAAAATTAATCAAGTATAATATACACTTCGATACATAACACATACAACACGCATAATGAATTCACTAATACCCAGATTATTTAATACAACTGCTACAACAGCATCTTTTAATATTATGAGATCCTCTATGATAACGACGAGGAGACTATATCATCCAAAAGTTATTGAACATTATACAAATCCAAGAAATGTGGGTTCATTAGATAAAAAATCAAAGGATGTTGGTACAGGTATAGTTGGTGCGCCTGCATGTGGTGATGTTATTAAATTACAAATTCAAGTTGATGATAAGACAGGTATTATTGAAAATGTTAAATTTAAAACATTTGGTTGTGGTTCCGCAATCGCCTCTTCTTCTTATATGACCGAATTAGTTCATGGTATGTCTATTGATGATGCTGCAAAGATTAAAAATACTGAAATTGCAAAAGAATTATCCTTACCTCCTGTTAAGTTACATTGTTCAATGTTAGCTGAAGACGCTATCAAAGCGGCAATTAAGGATTATAAGACAAAGAGAAATTCAACTGTCTTGCATTAGGAAAAACTAAAATAATCTCCCTTTTCTTTCTTTATATAGCATTGTTGGATCCCTTCGTGAAATTAAAATGAGCAAGAATACTTGCATATTTCTCAATATCTACACTTATTTATTTGGTACATCTCTTCTATAATATAATATATATATCATTAATATTATTACTCTTTTTTTTTCCATGATTATTTTTATTTGCAATTTATACATATATTGCTGTAAAGTGTCATCGATCGATGATCCAACATACAATTCATCTCTATCGTACATAGTGACGCTTCTTCGTTTTTTTTCTGTTCCTCTTTTGAAATCTCCCATACTGTCTGAAAAAAAATTTTTTTTTCCCCGTAGGCTCATCATCTCTATGAATAATGTGGTATATTAATTAAATATACAAGTGATAACTTCAATAGTAAATATCCAATAATAAACAAGGTATTCAACCAATACGATCACACAAGTTGCATAATGTCTAACATACTCTTCGATGATATATTCCAAATAGGAGAAATTGATCCAGGCCGTTATAATAGAATTGGTCGTATAGAAGCAACATCAACAACTCAGGAACAATGTAAATTAACATTGGATATAAATACTGATTTGTTCCCTGTTACAGCACAAGAATATTTAACTGTTACAATTGCTTCATCATTAGATGTCGATGGTAAGAGTGAAACGGAATCAACTACTAAAAGTTGGAGACCACAACAACCTGGTGAAAGATCCTTAGCTGATGATTATGAATATGTTATGCATGGTACCGCTTATAGATTCGAAGAAGTAAGTAAAGATTTAATCGCTGTTTATTATTCCTTTGGTGGTCTATTGATGAGAATAGAAGGTAATTTCAGAAACTTAACTAATTTGAAACAAGAAAATGCTTACTTATTGATCCGTCGTTAAGGAATCAAGAATAAACCATTTCCAGGTTAGCATTATCATGAGGTACACAGACAACTTGTGTTCATCTACGTATATAAATTTAAATATTTTGTATATTATTTCAAAAAGAAAAGAAAAATAATTGTCATTAGAATTTTTTAGTTATACATCCTGGAATCAGTCATCTGAACTTCTTAAAAATGAAAAGATTACATTGACTATTAACCCAGCAAATATTGACATTTTTTGTCTTTTGTTAAATAATCCATCAAATTTCATCAAAATTAAACTAAATACTCCGAATGTGAATCCGACAGATATCCCAATTAAAAGATCAATATTATGTTTAAAATTTGCATTTGGTATAGAATTAAATCTATCATCACTATCACCAACACCATTTTCCATCCATTGTTCTTCTAATTCCCTTATATTTGTCTCATTATTATCATTTAAACCATTTTGATTATTATTACCTGTATTATCTATATTTTCATCATCTTCATCACTACCACGATTCTCTAAATCACCATACGTTGAACGAAATTGTGATCTTAATAAATCAATCTCTTGATCACTAAAGCCTACTGATCTTAATCTATCGAACCCAATTGCTCCCATCCCATTACCATTTTGATTTTGTGTATTACCTAAATGACTTACCCCATCATCATCCTGTTGTTCAAATTGTTGAATCTCTGCTGGGTCAGAGATCTTATCCACACCAATGACACAATGTAATAGGAATGAATCATCACTCCCATTATTGTTAGAGTTTATATATCGTGTAATTTGTGTCCTATAAAAGGGTTCAGTAATGATTGATCCCGATTTTAAGAATCTTAAAGTTCTTTGATCAGTCTCGGAATGTTTAATATTTCGTATACTTTGTCTTAGATTCTTTAATGTAAGGTTCGTTGACGGTACGTTTGTTATCTCTAATAATATCGGTTGAATAGTTTCATTAGTAAATAAAATCTTGATATATTTTGATTTTATGGAGTTAGGATCTGTTTCTGATATTAGTGGTTCTCGTGACATCTTGTTATGTTATACTATGAGGTGGTTTGAAAAGCAAACAAAACAATAGAAGATATGTGTAGTTGTAATGGTAAATGGCTATACACTTAACCTGTAAGTGATTTATGCTCAATATTTCGTAACTGATATCAGTTGTAGTAGCCATAGTTTAACTGGTGGTACATTGATATTAATATACCCTAATATAATTTATGTTAAATCCTTTTTGCCCTTATGGCAAAATGTGGCTAACAAACATACGTACAAGCGTTAATATCAGGGTAACATGAATTAATTTCCCAAAATATGCTTTTTTTTCTTTCTTAGTTTTGCCAGTTCCAAACTACAATTACTATATAAGCAAGAAGAATTTTGAAGTTTCTTATAATGAAAAAACAGATTTCCATATTTCTTAATTACTTCATTAAAGTTTGTTCTTTTTCTTTAAGATTTTTTTTTACTTCTTGATATATAAAAAAAGTATCATTAATCGTGCGGATTAATAATCCAGGACTATAAAACCGTGTTGCTTGTTTTAGTTCAATCTAGAATCCAAGCGTCAAGTCCATCGGAGAGATTAAATTTCATGTTCATCTTAATGCCCTTTTCTTATTATTGCTTGTAGTGGGAGTAATATAGTATTTATATTATATTATCTTCATTAACAGTTATTGAGAGGGCTGGCAGGACAAACAAACTATTATAATTATATATGTATATGTAGTCAACTTGTAGCATTCGCAACCGTGAAATAACTAACTAAGTGACAGCGACAACAAAGTAAAACTGCAAACATATTTACCGTTTATCGATGTAAAGAGAAGTTCATCGATTGTTGTAATGTCCTCTGAAAATTTCTGTATTTTCTGTCTCTTTCTCGGTCGCTGTCTCACAATGATCGGGAATTAATTAACGCTTTTCTGTTTGTTTCCACTTTTATTGGAATCTGTACAACAATTTTACAGCAGCATGGGATATATTATTATTAGCGAGAAGTTTCAATTGATTCCGTATGATTTCTCTTTTTGCCTGGGGTTCATTACGAAGGGTTGATGTATCAGCTGAAGAAGTTGCGGTTGTCTACTGATTGACTGATTGTTAGGTCTTCCCTTTTCCTTTTGGAATGGCATATGATATCTTCTTAATAGCTAACAGAATATAGCAAAATGTGTCTGTTTTGTCAAATGTTGATGGTTCCATCTAGCCGGTTGGATTTCCAACACAATTTTTTGCAATGATCATCAACTATTTTGTAATTTTGTTATATAGTTCTTATCTTGTAAACAATTCAATCTCGATGCAATCTTTCTTTCTCAGTTTTTTTATTTTATTTCATTTTTTTTCACCTTCTTGTCCCTTTTCATCGTTAGTTCCAAAAATATAAATACTCAAGGGGTCTAATATATATATAAGCTAGAAGAAGTATTTCATCAAGTATACACACATAGACAACATTCCCTTCAATGAGATTAATAACGTTCCCTGGTCAAGGTACACCGATCTCCGTACCTATATTAAAAACTATAATTGAATCCAAATCTAAACAATTTTCAAAGATATTAACTAGAAATGGTCCGAAAACTAATGATCTTTTACAATATATTTATAAAAATCCATCAAGTCCCGGTAGTATTGCTGTTTGTTCGAATTTATTTTATCAATTATATGATATTGAATTGAATCAAATTTATAGAGATTTACAATATACTAATCAAATGAAACACGATACTCAAGATTTAATATTGTTAGGCCATTCATTAGGTGAATTGACTTGTTTAAGTATCAATCAGTTATTTTCAATTAGAGATCTTTTCAATATTGCAAACTATCGTAATGAATTAATGGTTAAATATACTGAGAAATATTTAGTTGCACATAAGATGAATCACTCAACAAAATTTGAAATGTGGGCATTATCTTCACCAAGAGCAGATGATTTACCTAATCAAATCCTAACATTATTAAACAATATTAGACATACTGCTCCAACGATTTCGATTGCCAATGTTAATTCAATTAAACAATGTGTAGTCACAGGCGTAATCGAAGATTTAGAAAAATTAAGAATTGAATCACAGACTAAATTCCCACGACTTCGGGTCACTGAATTAACTAATCCAAATAATGTAGCATTTCATAATAGTACCGTATTAAGACCAATACAGGAACCCTTATATGATTACATATGGGATATTTTAAAATTGAATCAAAATCATACAGCTACAAAATTAGATTATCCAATAATAGGGAACTTAGATGGTAGAATCTCTACTTTTGTTCATCATGCAATTGAAAGATTTGTTAGATGTAGTAGTACGACAGTTAAATTTACAGAATGTTATGATACTATAAATGAAGTATTAGAAATTAAAGATGGGGCAGTCAATATGGGACCAAGTAATGTAATTTATAATTTAATTAAGAGAAATTGTGATTTGGATTGTTATGAATTTTCATCATTGGATACTGTTAATAATTTTAATCAATTAGAAATGGACAGATTGAAAGGTATCAAAGAGCAAGTAGCGAGAGAAAGTGCAGAAAAGCAAATATAGATAGACATGCATGCATACCATTTACTTTTTTCTCCTTCTATTTTTTTTTTTTTTTTGCTTTTTTGATTTCAGTTAATTTATATAGATTTTTATTTTTTTTGAAGTATATATATAGTATATTTAGAAAAAACAACCAACAACTAACAAATGCATATTCGCTTATTGAACAAATTGATTGATCGTAATCGAAGGACTCTTTGGAGTAGATAAATCATCATTGATATTACCATTTGTTACATTAGATCCTGTATCGACCCTTAAGAAATGTGCCTTTTTATCATTCATTGGTGAATCTGTTGAAATTTGTGTCGTTGAACTACTATTACTCGGACTTATACAATTATCATTACTTGAAGTTAAATTTAATTGGGATGCAGATTGTGGTAATGGTTCTCTGTAATAATATGGTTTTGAATCATTTGAAAATTTTAATAAAGTTGGTGAATCAACATTCGATGTCTCTGGTGATAATGATGGACTACCAACAGATAAAGAAGTTGCATTAACTCCTGTAGTTAATGGATTCGTATCCAACGATAAAATAGGTTTACCTGAATCTAAGAGTGACTCAGTTATTGAGCCTTTCCTTAAAGGTGAAATATTATCTGTGTCATCAAATGAGCGTGATCTTGGTAACAACAGGGATTCTGTTAGGAAAAGTTTCATACCGGTCAGTTCCTTTCCAGAGACTATTGGTTGTAAATAATCATATATTTGTTTTGCAGTTATTTCATCATCTAATATTATCACTAATCTGTTTAAAAATGGTAATGAGGTAAAATATGATACTTTATTCTTATATTGCGGGAATGCTTCATCGAATATTTTCACTTTTAAGGATTCTGGCCATTTCGCAGTAAATAAATCCTTGTTAATCCCAGTAATAATAATTTGTGTTCTTGGTTGGCTCATTGTGTAAAATGTTTAATAATATTATATACTGATCTTCTTGGGTAACTTTATAATGTGTCAATATTTTTATCTTCTTAATAAAATAAAAAATACTCCTTGGTCCTTTATATAATAATAACTATTATTCCTGATATATGTGTCTATGACTTTTCAGTTGTTGAATATTTCAGTTTTGTAATTATATGAATCTCGCGCACTAATAAATAAAGGGAGAGGGAGTGACAAACACGGGTCCGATAATTAATTATATAAAATGGTAATAGAAACCTGGCTGAACTTGTTTCTCTTCCGAAATGAACTGATGTTGATGTTCCGAAAGTTTTAGTTAAGTAGGAAGGGAGGAAGGAAGGAAGGAAAGTGGCTGAAATTAATAAAATGATTACACTTCTTTAAATAACTCTTTTTGTTACTTACGCGTGCAAATGATGGAATGGAGGAATGGAAGAAAGTAGAAATTACGAGATTCAGTCAATGACTTATATAGTAGTGTGACCTTTACTTTTTCACTTCATGAGCACTCTAATGTATTTGATCTTGAAAGAAGGCGCAAGTGACAAAAAAGCAATAATTTCTTAATCGAGTGCATTTGTGTACTTGTATGTACAGATAATAATGTTGATCAGGGCCGAGACTAGATACACATATTGTACATAGAAAGGCTGTAATGAATAGCTTTATTATTATATAAAGG
>PPOO01000952.1:309511-324116 GCA_003708545.1 Maudiozyma turicensis
AAGCAATAATTTCTTAATCGAGTGCATTTGTGTACTTGTATGTACAGATAATAATGTTGATCAGGGCCGAGACTAGATACACATATTGTACATAGAAAGGCTGTAATGAATAGCTTTATTACAATTTACTGTTAATGCAAATATTCTCATAATAGTTTGTTTCTGACTTTGATTGTTTTCACATCGGTTATAAGACAAGATGTTCCTGAACAACCAAATTCAGAACATAAGAAGCATGGCTGAGTACATTAAATACATACGTACGTAATATTATTCTTTATTAACAGGGTCATGTCACGAACGTTTCTCAGCTCAATATCATGGTTACATTGTCTCCTCTTCAGTTTTTTTTATTTTTTTTTTATTGTTTACCGTTGGACCTATTGTATTTTAGATGTTGTTGCGAACATCGATCAACAATAGACTCAGCCTGCAATTGACACCTTTTTGAGGAGAACAATAAAAGGTTCATCGGATGAGAAAATATATAGATTAAACCCGGTTGTAAAATAATTCGTAGGAAGAGTGTCAGCATATCATATTTATGAAAAGGTCCAAGGCTTGAAAAAAAAACGTTTTTTCACTATGAAAATAAAACGTCACAAATTCAAGACGGTTATATCAATTAATGATCAAAACAAACAAACAAACAAATTAATTGTTTTACCGACTTTCATATACTGCCTTAATCTGTATCTTGTCAAAATTTACAAATGCTATCTTCAAATTTAACTAAATAATCCACAAGTATCAGATACTCTTCGAAATATAATGAATAAGGGAGTAATTGCTACCACAGGCATGTTTAATTACAACCATTTCGGGGTGTATCATAAGGATAGACAAAACCTAGCTTTGCCACTTCTTTCGAAATATGATAATATAATATTAAAAAGAAATTGCCAACCAAGTTTAATTGATTTAGAAAAACAGTTTAATGAAGCATATAGAAATAACGACGAATGCATAAGCTCTTTACAATACAATTTAGCTAAAAAGGGTAACTTCAACGAAAATTGGATGAGATTAGAAAGGTCCAACGGTTATGTTGCTGTATCATTTTTATTCCTTTTATTTATGTCCTCAATTTTTACAATTGGTGTCCTAAAAGAGAACCAAATGTTATTAAAGAACTAACATCAATCATTGCAGGACAATTATAAACATGTACACCTACTACTATTAGAGTGCTAATATTCATCTAACCTAAATATACGATTTTTTTAGTTTCTTTTTCTTTCTATCTTATTATACGATATAAATATCAATACATATAATTGCTGCTATCATTAATTATTAGTATGATAATTCTATGAATTCTTATTTCTATGACTTGGTTTTTCTTTTCTTTGCTGGTGCAGCTTTCTTTTTAGTTGGTCTTGCCTTTTGTTTAATTAATTTATCCTTCTTTAAATCAATATCTTCATTATTACTAGTATCATCTGCTGGGGTTGCTACGCTATCAGCATCGACTATACCTTCAAAATCAGGTGTCGATGAACTCTTAGCACCACTCGTAGCAACTGTACTACCAGTCTTATAAATTGCTACGGGATGTGTAGTGCTATTGTATTTTCTAGTGAATGCACTTTTTACAGCGGTTGGAATCTTCTTTAGTACCATATCAGTCTTATCTGGTCCAATCATGAAGTCCATAATGGTATCCCAATCTTCTTTAGTCAGATAATATTTATCCATAGTTTCTATAATATCAGGTATACCATCACTTCCCTCTTGTAATAATGGTCTTAACAATTCATTTTTTAAAGTCGGTAAGTACTCTAATCTTAAACTGATCTTATCAGTAGACGTACTTAACCTTGTATGATACTGTAATTCTTGTAATAATCGATAGTATTTATTCATCTTGGAATTTTGACCTAACCAACTACTGAAATTAATTCTACCACTCATATGACCAGCAACTTTCGAAGCTGGATAAACTGAGGACAAAACTGAATGCAATGGAAGTAAACTCCATAGTTGTTCAGAACTACGGATCTTTCTTTCAACTTGGTCACCTAAAGATATAATATCTGCTGCTTCAGCAACAGCTTGTAATGGTGTCTTACCTGGTGGTAAATTTGATGGTTTACAATTAATGTAATTTTCCTGGATCATTAATGGTGCAAAATCAAAATCATCAAAATATAATGCTATTTTTTCGTTTAGATTGAATGTACTTGAACCCGCATCAGTATAAATATATCCATCCAACATCTTATGTGCAATATCGAATGGTTTCAAAGCAATGTTTTTCTCCCATGCTTTTGAAATTTGTGCGATATTTTCATGATTAATAGTTTTCGTAGTCTTAGATATCGTTGACAATAAATTGATAATTTGTCTCATATCACCTCTCGTAGCTTGAACCAATTTATCAATGATATTTGGATCCAATTTGAAACCTTCTCTAACTGCAATAGTCATTAGTCTAGCCTTAACACTATTAGCGTCAGGTCTTCTAAATTGAATGTCAAGACAAGTTCTATCGAATGGTCTCATCTTTGGTAAATTTCTTTCATTACAAATTAGAATCATTGGAGTCTGAGTCTTTCTACAGAATGCTGCTAATTGACCAACACCACCTCTATCACCACCAGACATACCATCAACTTCATCCATAATAATAAGGAACTTTCTACCATTAGACTCGGCCTTTTCTTCTCTGGTTTTGAAGTAACCAACAACTGACATATTATCCAATGCATTCTTAACACCGGCATTTAATAATGATTTAGATCTTACATCTGATGCATTTTGTTCCAATATATCATATCCTAATTGCTTAGCAACTAAATGTGCCGTGGTAGTTTTCCCAATCCCAGGAGGGCCATAAACCATAGCTGTTCTATATATACCACTACCGTCCCTGCCAGGTTTCTTGAAATTTAATTTTTGATTTATCTGCCAATTTGTTAACCAGTTAGTTAATTTTGCAACAGCTGATTTATTACCACATATTTGTTGTAGGTTGGTTGGCGCATACTTGACTGTCCATAATTTATCCTGTTCCCTAATTTGGTCATCTTTGGATATAGTCTCACCTGCTTGTCTCTTTGCTTTTATTTTAGATTCTCTCATTTTCTCTTCTTTAATCATTCGTTGAGCTTCTTTCTCAGCTTGAGCTTCCTGTTCTTCTTTCTTTACTTTAGCCTTTTCTGCAGCAGCACCATCACCACCATCTGCCGGCATTGCACTGATCAATTGACGGAACCCAGCTTCATCTATAACTTTAACTTTTAATTGTTTAATTTTGTCTAATTTCTTTGGACCTGCCTCATCACCAAGAACAACTAGGGAAGTCTTACCTGAAATGGATTTAGTGACACGAGCACCGTATCTAGTCGCAATACTTTCTGATGTGGCTCTATCCAAGTTAGGCAAAACACCTGTGAAAACAATGGTTAAACCTAATAAACAATCTGGTGCACCTTCTGGGAAATCTAATGGTTCTTGGACATCACTGCCAGTGTCACCACCTCTGCCACCAAAGGTGATATTTTCCTTCACGGTAACATTGTTTAAATCAACCGATGGAATACTAGCAAGGACTTCTTGAGCTGTAATCTTTTTATCCGATGGAATAACTGATTTTGATTCCTTCGTCGGCGATAATATTTGAACTTTGGTCCTCTTTACAGGCGATTTGACGTCAAGGTCATGATCAACTTCAACCGGAACCTCAGGAATCAAACGGCTAGGCTTGGCACTCATCAACGGTATGTTAGCCTCCTTTTTTGGCTTAACCTTAGGATTTTCTGAATTCTGTTTCAATTTCTTTCTTGGTAACTCAGACAATTCCAATAATGAGGAATCATCAAAATCATCCTCATCATCTAGATCAATGATCTCAGGTTCCTTTTTGGGCACTGGTTTTTTGACAGGGGCATCAGTAGGTCTCCTACGTTTTTGTACCCTTTTTGCTGCACCTTTCCCAAAGAAATCTGTAATATCCATGGTTTGCGTTGTGTCTTTGTTATTGTAAACTTCACTCTTTCTGATTCGTGTTCTAAAGTCTTTAATTTTCTTCAAAAATGTACACCATACACTTCAATGTTACGAAGAATAATTCTACAATTGATTGTCTAGGTACAATTATGTTCAAATTAACCAATTCCAACGTCTTGAGATAAAATATACACTTTGCAAATGGATATGTTTCTGGGGTTGATATCACTTTCCTATTATTTCACTTAAATAAAAATACGGGCAACGAAACGGAAAACACCAAATTTTTCAGTTTACTATGAGAGATTGAAACCGCGATAATTTTTCGATTTGCATCGTTCGTTGTCTTTGTTCGAGTAACGGTTGATTGATTGATTGATTGAACAGGGTAGTCACAGCTGAATTACATTGGCATATAAGGTATACTGAAGTTATATTTGGTCACAGTAGGCACTACATATGTGTAGGGTTGGAAGTAAAACAATATAGTGACAAAGGTGAGAAGTAAATAACAATGGGTAAGAATAAGAAGAAAGGAAATAAGAAAGGCAAACAACAAGAACATAATGACAATAATAGTAACGACAACAATGACAAAGATGCCGTAGAGCACACCACTGAAAGTATTGTTGTAGAACCAAAGGATGTCGAAAAGATAGTCGAACCGCAACAGAATGAAGACACTGAAATAATACACGAAAATGTAGCCACAACGCCAGAGACGATATCAGTCGATAATAGTTCAAAGGAAGAAGAAATTAAAAAGTTACAAGAAGAAGTGAAAGAATTAAAGGATCAACTGACAAAGATTCAACAACCAAAAGTCAAAATTGAAGGAGATAAGGCATCCGAAATAGGCTCAACCGATAATGTTGACATCCAGAAATTACAAAAAGAACGTGATCATTTTGAAGAACAATATAATGCTTTACTAAATAGATTATCATCAATGAAGACCATCTTTAGCAAAATGAAAGAGGCTCAATTAGAGTTAGAGACAACAAAGGATCAATTGAACGAATACGAATCACAAAACCTTAAGTTAAAGAATAAAGTTACATCAGCAAATACAGAGAATGAGGAGTTAAAGTCAACTATAGTAACTTTGAATAAAGAGTTTTCCAATATAGAAGAAGAAAATGAATCCTTAAGTGATAAAATAAAAACTTTGGAGGACGAAAAGAAGAAAATAGAATCTAATCTTGACTCTGAATCTCAGACAAAATCTGTTGAATTACAAAATATGAAGGAACACAATGATAAATTAATTATTCAAATACAGGATCTGACACTAATATTAGACACACAAAAGCAAACGGTTTCAGATTTAACAAATGAAAGAGATGATCTCAAGGAAAACCTTACAAAATTACAAAAAGAACAAGAGACACATATATCTACAATTAAGAGACTCGAGGAAGAACTCGAATCTCTTGACAATAAGTCTAGGTCTGAAATAAGCTCTAAAGAACAAGAAATCAAATCGCTACGTGTACAACTGGACTCTCGCGAAGAATCCGCAAAGGAGCAGTTGGAGAAGACTCATGAATTACAAAAGACTATTGGTTCGTTAAGAGAAAATGTGTCAGAAGCCGAAGAACTTTCTAAGAAGACTAAAGATCAAGCCTTACAGATCGGTAAATTGAAACATGAAGCAATTATACTAAATGAGCATCTAAAGAAAGCGCTTGCAATGTTAAAACAATCTAGTGATTCCGAAACTGTAGATAAAGAATTAATTTCTAACTTGCTAATTTCATTTGTCTCTATTCCAAGAGCCGATCCAAAGAAATTTGAAGTTTTAGAATTGCTATCAAGTTTCCTGAACTGGGATGACGATAAAAAGAGACAAGCTGGGCTGATATATGACTCCGAGAAGAATAACAATTGGAATAATCAAAATACTTCGAAGACTCAAAGTTTTGTAGCCTTATGGACTGAGTTCCTTGAACGAGAAAGTGAAAAGGATGTATAATCTAGATATTCTCGAAAGAGTCATACACATAAATATATAGAAATAAATAACAATACTAAACAACATTATCATACTAATATCTCAGTGAAAGTAGATTGATTATGTGGTTCATTTTTGCAAGTATCAAGGTATTTACAATAATTATTATCATTATCATCATCATCATCATCATCATCGGTCAGTCCCTCTGAAGAAATCGGAAATCAGCGCGAATCATAACGGCCGTTGATACTTCGAAAATTGTTAACTAGGGGATTTCTGCTGAAACAAATTGGTACGGTATACAGATATAAGTCTATCCTCTTGCCTAGTAATAATGTTGATATAGTAGTTATTTGTTCAGATTTAAGTTCCATTGTCACATCATACAGTATCTTTAAACAGATTGACAGTGGTATCTAGCATCATATCTTCCATATAACACACTCTTGCCACAAATGTTCAGACGCTCCCTTATAGTGATTCCAAGAGTTGGTCGTACACTAAGATACAACAGCACAGAAGCTTATACCAATGCTATTACTAATTTAAAGAAAGATTTGAAACAATCCATGATCAAGAAGAATGATCTGGAAAAGAATACTATTAAGGGTTTACTTTCCGAAATTAAGAACATCGAAATTGACAATAAAAGTAATCATAATGACGAATTCCAATTATTTGATACATACTCTAAGTTAATCCATCAAAGAAAGGATTCCATCGAGAATTATTTGGCAAATAAAAGAGAAGATATGGCTGATAAGGAAAGGAAAGAAATCGAAATCATCAAGAAATACCAGAAGGATCTGCCTGTTGCTACTCAGGAAGAAGTTGATGATAAAGTATTAGAGTTACTGAAATTTATGAAAGAATCTGAACCGGGTTTACAATTGAAACAAATATTCGGCAAGATTAATTGGAAAGTCACTCCAGCGCAGTGGAAGACCTCGGCAAAATCCATTAGAAGCAGTATAGTGAATCAATTCAAAAGTGTTTTCACATCAAATTAATCGTAAAAAAGAAGAGAGCATATATAAAACATCTCGCTTGTAAATAATTTTGAAAGTATCTCATATATATTGTATATCAATTGTTACTAATCTAAAAACTTAATCGACAGTTCCTCTGTGTATATTCAGTGAACAAAACTACGTCATTTTCAATTCTCTACTATTTTCATTTTTTTTTTCAGAGCAGATATGTCGCACTACAGATGTCAGCAATTTTTGTGTTTTACGTTAGGAAAATGACAGTAATGTGGTTAATTATCCTCAATGTAATTGACCTATATATATTAAACTATGCAAGAATTATTTATAATGATCTCTACTCTGAAATATTTTTGTATTGGCTAAATTTTGAACTCATATTTATTTTCTTGTACTTCTTCATTTTATCACTTTTAAATATTGCTTATAATCGAACAACTCGACAATATCTTCTTCATGCTTCTAAAAACTACCATATTTACTCTCTTTACAATTTACTGTGCCGCAGTCTTCGCTAGTAAATATTCTATAACAATTACTTCTGAGCGTCCGGATTCTCATGCTGATTCTACCGACACCTTATCAGAAGAAAACATTACACCAAGAGATAACAAAATTAACAGTGAAAGTGTCAGGATTCAACTAAATGACGAACCTGAATCTACAGATATATTAGAACAAATATTTAAAGCTAATGCACTGCAATTTGGTGACAAACTAGGATCTCCCGTATTTGTAAATGCAGAAAGAACTAATACAGATTCAGACTTAATTAAAGGATTATTTCCTGAAAGTCTAGGTAGAATGGATGATCCAACCGATTTCCTTGATGTTATTATGAAGGATGGCAGATTTGCAGATGTAAGACATATATTAAAAGATATCATCGAAGATATTGACGAAGACGAATACGATTATGACTACGAGGAAGATGACAATAATGGATACGATATCGAAGATGAAGATGAAGATGAAGATGAAGAGTATTTTGAGGAAGATGAAGAAGATGACGCATACTATGTTATGGCTAATCAGTTAATGAATAAAAGAAAAAAGATTGTGACAGATGGTATACCGTCTACTATCACATCATCAATGGAAACACAAAACAATAATCATGTTACTAGTACATCGTTTATTAGTAATACATATATTGTTTCCAAAGAAAATTTACATAACACTACACAATTTAAAACAACATGTTTGTCGTTTCCAAAGTCCCATACAATCACTACACATTTCCCCTCGAGGTTATTTGTTGTGACAAGCAAAAATACCGAAACTCAAACAAAAGAAAATAACACTATTCTAAAAGTTGAAAGAAATTTAGGTACAAACCAAGAATTTTATACCTTTATGAAGTCGATTTATTTATTTACTTTAATTTTTCTTTTAATTTTATTATACTTCGATCAGTGACATATAATTACGTAGATCCCAGTGGATAGACATACGTCTTAATGAACGGTTGGAATATATAAATATGTTTATAAAAATAAAACAAAACGAAACTTTATATAAATAATAATTATATGGTGAGTAACATGGATTTCACCTCACTTGCCTGTCTGGGAACCAGACGACATTCCCATAGTCAAGATCGGTCTTTCATTCTTCGCTTAGCCACTTACGCGTTAGACGGAGACAGAGAGACGCTGGGCAAGCCCGAGTGAAAATTTCAGTTGGGAATTCAATTGACATGAGTAAACAGAATAAACAATCCAAGTTGAAGAAGGTTGTTCAAATAGAAGTTACTTAAAAAAAGATATAACTAGTGAATTCAATATAGTTACTGAAACAATATCGCATACATCCATATACGAAGCTCTATATAGTTTGGGAAGATATCATTCAGTTCTGATTTTGTTTTTAAAGATATTACTCTAACTAAATTACCCGATACATTTATTCAACAATGGTTCCAGTATGTATATCATATCCATTGCTACAATCATAATACCAAAGATAATCAAGTTACTACTTATATTATACTTGGATCAAATTTGATATTTGCCTTAAAGATATTAGAATACTAACAATAATGTGCGAATGATATCTTTATCTAGTCGAATGACTCGACATCGATGATATTGATTGTAATGGGACCATTTGTGGTATTTATTCCTGATAATTGTAGGGAGTACCACTCTACGTTCCAGTGAACACTAATTTTCAAACCAGCCAAAACAAGCAATTAAGAGAACTGTGAGAGTTAAGACTTCTCAACACATCCTACCTGATTTACCTCCTGTAGAGAACTTCCCAATGCGTGAATGGAGTATCGAAATAGTACAATTAGATAAGGATGGTAACGAAATACCTGCTTCCTTATTTGAAAAGGTTACATATCATCTACATCCAACGTTTGAAAACCCAAATAGAACATTCACAGAACTTCCATTTAAGATTACCGAACAAGGTTGGGGTGGATTCCCTTTAAACATTAGTTTATTCCTGATAGACAAATGTGGTGAAAGGAAAATCACACATGACTTAAATTTTTTACAAGATACATACGAGGTAGACCACGAAATCCAAGTACCACACAGTAAACCTTCATTAATCGAAGAGTTGGCCAAGAGTGGACCAATCGAAGAAGAATTAGCAGCCATAACAAATGCAAAGAGGAAGGCCACAGTGGCAGCAACTGTAGCAATTGAACCTAAGACCAAGAGAACAAAACCAACTGCTGCACCTATGATTAAAGGTGATGTTGATATTGAAAAATTAGCATTCGGTTTAACCAAATTAAAGGAAGACGATTTAGTTGGCGTTGTGCAAATGATCACAGATAACAAGACACCAGAAATGAATGTAACAAATGATGTCGAAGAAGGTGAATTCACAATGGATCTATTTAGTATGCCAGAAAGTTTGTTAAAGAGTCTTTGGGATTATGTCGAAAAGAATGTCGAGTAGATTCATACTAGGAGTGGCATCTGTCCAATTCCTATGTCTTAGTCTATACATTTCGTATACGCAAAGATGTAAATATATAAAATGATATATTATGTAACAGTATAAACTTGACTTTACATTTATAGATGACGTTAGTAGGTTATGCAACCGATCTTCGTTATGACAATCTTTCCTCACCGGCGACAATTTCAGATGAGCCAGCTAGGCGATAGAGAAGTTATTAACCGGACGCGGACAATTTTTGCACTCAGCTTAAACAGATGTCACAATGAAGACAGTTTCAGATGAGGTGTGATAGGAGACGGTACAAAACAATTAAGATAAAAGAACATCGTATTATATTGCATCAATATTCTTATGTGCTATTTAAAGTTTAAATTTTAAACAGTCCATTGCATACTCGAACGCTTTCCTTTCACTTTCTCTATTACGATTGAACTATTAAAATGGACAGAGATACCATCGAGATCACCTTTAGAGTAAAAACACAAAATACAATCCTGATACCCGCTACTGAAGAATTCGACTTGCCTATTCGTCGATGGCAGGTAGAATTATTTTTGTTAGATAAGAGTGGAAACGAATTAACTGCAAATATACTATCTTCATGTACAATGTTGTTACATCCATCATTTGAAGATAGCTCACGTATAATTAAGCAGCCTCCATTTATGGTTCAGGAAACAGGGTGGGGTGAATTTGATATAACTATGATGTGCACATTAAAATACCACGGCGGAAGCTTTAAGATTGTTCATGATTTATTGTTTGAAGAAGATGCATATATATGCGATTACACAGTACATATTCCAAATGAATCACCAAATCTCCGGAATGAATTGCTTCCGTACTACGAAATTCCTGAAATAAAGGATAGTTATCCAGACTACACGAAAATTCCAAATAACTGGAAGGATGTACGAAGACTCGACGAAGAAGAAATTTCCGAGTTTGTGCAAATGATGTTGGACGACAAAGCTGTACAAGGTGAGATAAATAAATATGATAGAAGGGAACCATTTTATATGTACTTAGGACAACTACCTAGGGAATTACAGGAAAATCTTTCAAATTTTCTAACAGAAAGTATGGCTAAAAGAAAACGAAAGAAAAAAAAAATCAAAAGAACTAAAATAGCTCTAATACGTTTAATAATGATAACGACACCATAACATTTACTGTCATTCTCTCCTATTGAAGTTTTTTAAATAACCTCTGAAGAAAATATCATTACATATGTATATATACTCTCATTTTCTATACGTTTCTATTCCTTATTGAATTAAATCTTGAACAATTTATTAATAATTCATTGCGGTGTCGTATTCATTCCTGTTAATTTGGAATAATAGATAACATTTCTGATAATTGTATTATACTTCTATCGATACCATAATTTCCACCTTTGTCGTTAGTGGCTGTATACAGACTATTTCATTTAGGGGACCAGATTCTTAAAGTGGTATCCCATGAACCTGTACATACTCCTAATCCGTCAGGGCTGGATCTTACTTTAGTAACTCTATCTCTGTGTCCTTCAAGTTTACCTACAACACTTGCTTTTAACGTATCCCATACAACACAACCAAGATCAGTATATGTAGCATACATTAATCTGCCAGACGAGCTAAAGTCAATTGATGTGACACCTTGATTATCCAAGAAACTTGAACTTATAACTGTTGATTTGGGTGACATTGGGCTTCTTACATATTCAATTGTACTGGCTGTATATGTTGGTTGATTGGTAATTGCATTCAACGATTCTTGTAACGAGTATGAAGCAATTGGACAATCCGAACGTAAATCAAATACATTTATTATACCGTCATCACTACCTGTTACAACAGAGTTGCCATCCTTGAAAAATTGAACAGTACTTACATCACATTCACTTACGTAAAAATGCTGAATGGCACCTGGTTCTCTTATATCCCAAATATAAGCATAACCATCTGAACCACAACTACTAAAAACATTTTTATTACCTTCTTCTGGTGATATCACTAAACTTAGAACATCACCTAAATGATCTGTGAACTCCCGTACTCGTTTTGCTTTTGGAATGTTCCATAAAGCACATGTCATATCACCACTTGAAGTTAACACATTTGAATCATCTAGGAAATCGATATCAGATATATAACACGTATGCCCTTTAAAGATTGTTTGAACATTTTGTTGAATCATCGAATCGCCTGAAATACTGTATATCGTACAATTGTTATTAAGACCTGCACTTGCTACTACTTTTCCATTAGGGGAGATTGCACATGAAAGTATCCATTGAGAATCTAGCGGTATAGCTTTTTTCTTTAGACCTGTAGCACTATCCCATAATAATAGGAAACCATCCTGGCTTGCACTTAAAATGGAATTAGAGTCTTTGCTCCATCTAAAATCTGCTATTTTATTATTATGTCCTTTTAACGTTATAGTTGGACTTAAATTTATTGTACCAGTATTCAGTTGTTGTACATTATTTGCCATTTCGAAGAGATTAGCATCCTGAAGATTTTGCTTAACTTTATCAACTTGAGAGTAAAGGTTTTTAGTTTCCTGTCTGGCGAAATTCACTTTTTGTTGAATTTCTTCATTTAAAGTTGTTAAATTTAATGCATTTGGATCTTCAGCTTCTATATATTGAGGGACTATTGGTTGCGTGGGTTCAATATTGAATGTCTCCATTTCGTATGATTGGGACATTTTAGTTATATTTGTATAAATACTGCTAGAATTGTCCTTATTTGATATGTTTAAATCGTTTTGCTATTGGTCACAATGATCACTAGTTTATTACTTTGGTTTCTTACAACTGCAAAATACACAAGTATCAATTGATAATTATTAGAGTAATTGTAACGATGTCTAATATTATATTCTTTCTTGCTTATGAGAATATGATCGTTATTAGAAGAAGTAACTTTGAAGTATTAAAACTCAAAACTTAATTAAATCAGGGAAAAGTAACTGTGAGTGTTGATACTTGATGCAAATCATATAAGCCTACATTTGAATATCTTGAATGGACATCTAACGGGAACTATTAAATTGTCGAGTATTACCTGGGTTCATAAATTCAGAACAATGCATAAAAATGAACCTCAAAAAGACGGTTGGGATTAGGTTGCTAATGTTTTTCAACTCCAGAGAGTATATTCGTAGTCAAAAGTCATCAGAAACCTGCGCATCCCGCGTTAAAAATTACATCAAATTCATCTGCAGCAACTTGAAAAGAGATTTATTTAAGCAAAACAGAATTAGGATAACAATGTTAATCTTAAACTTAATAGTGAGTTCTGAAATCTTCAGCTCAATAAGTCTAAATATCAAAATCTTTGAAATCCAATTGAGAAGGATTAGTCTTCTGATTATGTCATTCCTATAGAATTAAACTGCAGAAATGATGAATTAGGTCAAATGGAATATAATTAACTATGAGTAAGTTTAACAAACTGACAATGGTTATGAAAAACAAACGTAATTTTTGGTAAAATCATAGGATTGCCTTCCTCTACTAGTGTTCGATATTTATCTGTTTATAATAGAAATATTAGAATTTGGAACTCTGTAAGGTCATTTCATAACATGAATGAGACCTTTATCGAAAAGACAGTTACAGCCATTTCCTTAGTTGTTAATCATTCAGCACTGTTCTTCTAACAGGGTATATTGCATTTAGTTGGTTGAATCACATTTACACCAATACATTGGAGCATGCTTTTCAAAGATTGTGGTGGATTATTACCGCAGCTGTTTTCAGCATATCAATCTTAGGTATTATTCACTAACACTATCTATATATCTGTCTTTCTTGATGGATATATGATATATCACATCGTTTCTTAATGTGCCATTAAAGTAGATACCTGTCAGTATAAAGTTCTTGTTATCTGCCTTTATTATTCGTATTAACATTATAACAACTTCCCTTTCTTTCTTGTATGTCCAATGAACTTTTAATGCCCTAGTTTTGTTAGCTCCGGGTATTTTTGCCCTATCATCTTCTACGCGCACATTAAAAATTGGGAAACAAAACAAACATTTTGGTTATTATGTAGCATCAATCAAATATTTTAATCAGAAACTATTAGCTTGATAAAAAAAAGGAAGTGTGTTGAAGTCTCTTCGATTAGATAGCTAGACGCAATATTTAGTGATAATTATATATCTAATAGACATCGTCACAATGTTTCCCATACAATCTGCAGCTGGAAGGATTGGGATTCGTTCCACCCAAACAGTTGCTAGAGCAGTGTTACTCAGAGGTTCAACACAGTCACGC
This sequence comes from Maudiozyma turicensis, assembly GCA_003708545.1. NCBI lineage: Eukaryota > Fungi > Ascomycota > Saccharomycetes > Saccharomycetales > Saccharomycetaceae > Maudiozyma > Maudiozyma turicensis. Next base: position 323,613 of record PPOO01000952.1, read on the forward strand.
TTATTGGTAAGAAATAGATTACACTACCACTCATTCATAATGCCATTATTCCCCTCACAATTTATCCATTTTATACATCTGAATTCAACGCGACAGTTAAACAAATTGACTATACTGAGTTCAAAAAGACTGTTATCGATATTTCCAAAGATGGTGGGTAAGATCATTAAAGCTCCAGCTTATTTAGGTGGTGCAATGGCGGCTACTGGTAGTTATATTGCGTACAAAGTCGAACAAACTACGAATTATACAATGGATAAGTTTGGACAGCTACAGGATTTATCAAATTCAATGAAAGATAAGATAAATCAATGGTTACCTGATCCGAATACTGCACAACAGCAGACAAATAACAATAGTGGTGGTAGCAATAATAGTAATTCGGATGGATCTATCCCTGGTGCTACGGTACTAGGTGCATTATCAGATGATGACACCGATAAGAAGAGAAAGCTTAATGACGATGATGACGATGATGAAGAAGATGAACTAGAAAAGGAAGAT